>JAEIIU010051166.1:0-13565 GCA_018874675.1 Drosophila baimaii
TCGTGGCGAATTTTCTAATGTGCTCCAATAAATTTTCAGCGTCGAAAAGTGCGTTTTATGCACTCTAATAACTCAAGCCGGCCCGGCTTACCCCAGCAGCACTCGGATGAATATATTCAGCTTCACCTACCCTCGCCCGTCCCCATCCCCTCGGCTCATGCAGGGAAAACATTCGTTATAAAGTGCTAAAAGTTTCAAGTAGCCTTATACCTTAAGCCAAATGAAAGATGAGAACGAGGACCCTGCCCCACGTCCACGCCCACGCCCCCGGTCTCGGCTCCCCCACCAGGGGGAAATTCCACTCACAAACGACTGTCCACACTCTGCTTGGCAAAGGGATAATTAATTATTGGCGCGGACTTCTAGTTAAGATTAACAAACTGTGAAAATTGCTCAGCTTTAATTGAAATTAAGCAGCACTTGAGCAGACACATCCCAGCCGCCGCTACTCCTGCTCCTCCTCCCTGAGATACTTAGTAGTTTTTGTACTTGCGCGGATTAATTTGAATTTATTTCCAGAGATAATTTGAATTTGTTAGCGGGGATTTTTAAGTTGCATTTCCAAGTATTTCACTTTTGCACTTCTCGTGCCGACTTGCCCCCCGGTGCGCTTGATGGTAATTTATGCCACGCCCGGCAAATCATTTGAAAATCAGCTTAGCCCCCGGTCTATAACGCGCCTCCTCGCAGGGACACACACAGGACGCAGGCAATCTCAACGAGCAGGACAAGCTGAAAATACAGAAGGCGTCAATCGTGCACTGGGAAAAAAAAGTGTTTATAATATAGATGGATCTTTCTTCGGTGATCTAGGGATCTTCAGATCCCTCGAATAGATGTGGTAAATCGAAATATGAGTGGTTACTGCACACTTTTGGGTGGCATTTTAAATTATTTGAAACCTCCAAGTGGCATTGTGATGAATTTTAATAATTGTTGTTAAATATGATATTCCCTTGCTTTTATATTAAAGATAAATCTCTCTTCGCTGATCTAGGGATTTCAGATCCCTTGAAAAGTTGCAGGAAATCGAAACAAAAATGTTATTGCATACTTTTGGGCGCCATTTTTAATGGTTTTAAACCTACAACTCCATAACCTTGAGCATTGTGATCAACTTAAATATTTGTTGTTAAGTGTGATATTTCCTTTTTTGTATATTATAGACAGATCTTCGCTGATCTAGGAATTTCAGATCCCTCAAAAATATGTGAGAGATCAAAATAAAAATGGTTTCTGCATAGTTTTGGGCTACATAATTAGATATCTTAAAACTCAAACTCCATACAATTTTAAGCCATTGTGATCTACATAAATATTTCTTATGAAATGTGATAAACCTTTTTCATCTGTGGGACTACAATTAATTGATTAAATTGATTAATAATTTATTTTTTTTTTTTTGGGTGTAAAATAGTAAAACAAAGGAGGAAAAAAAAGCCAGAGCAAACACAAAATGGAAGTAATGAGGGGTTGCCTGAAGAAAAAAGGGGGAACGGGCCAGATGGTGGCGCTAAGCCCCAAGTGTTGACAACTGTTGGCAGATGAAAACTTTGGACTGAAATACGCTGGAAAAACACAGCCTACACTCAGCTGGCTGCCAGCCGGAGAAAACTGGGAAAACTTTCTAATAAATAACTTATGAAAATATTAAAATGAGGCAGCCGAGCGAGCAGCGGGCACTCCCTCCGTCCCGTCACTCCCGTCCCTCCTCGGCCCGTCACACATGGCCCACTTTTAAGCCGCCCTAAGCCAAAGTAACTTTTTAAGTTCATTTCTTCAGCCAACTTGTGTGGATGTCCATGGCGCAGAGCTATCGGGGCTGATTGGAATCGGGATTGGGATTGGGATTGGGAATGGCATTGGGATTGGTGGCGGGTAAATCGAAGGGCTTAACTTTCGCATTGAAAGCCAGGGAAAGCCAAGTGGCAGGCAAACAAACAACAACAAAAAATATTGAAAATTCTCATGCGGAATAGGAAAATGTGAAATTGTGATTAACATTAATAAAATATTAAGCTAATTTGTACATACACTTGTGTATGTACATATGTATAAATATTTGTCCAGAATCTAAATCGGTTTTTTGTAATTAACACAAACTTCAAGGAATATAATTGGCAGACACTGAAGTTTATAAACCCCTAAAAAAGCTGCCGAGAAGTATGCAATAAAATGTTAGAGTTATCAAACAGTAAATTTGTGATTTTCTTAAAATGCAACATTTTGCAACATATTGGATGCAATGGAAATGCAGTAATATGATTTTATAAGCTATCTGAGAAAATAACTTTCCCAATTTAAATTGAAAAAGTGTTCTTATTGACGAAATGTACAGTTATTGTTAATTCATAGAATCGAAGAATTAACCATTTTCAAAATATGCAAATATCTTTATATGTTTTTATGTCTAAAAGTTGCAGTTACTTGGTAAATATATGTACAATCAGAACCTAAAAATAGTTAATAACCTTAGAAAGTTATTTTAAAAATATTTAAGGCATCCACTACACAGGCCAGACAAAGTTCTCTCTAAGTCCAGGATCTGTGGCAGCTAAAAAATAAAGCCTGGCTTAATTGAGCAATTCTTTAAAGCTCTCATTATGTGGCTTAAATGCTAGACTTAAAAATTCTAGCCTCACTTTTCATGACTCCCACGTCGACGCGTCGACGTCGTCTGCATTCCATCGATTGGTAATCCCAAAACGCCGCAAGTTCACTTCCATCGATTTCCCCACACCACCACATGCCCCGGCTCCACATGGTTTCAACCTCTGGATGGGTTTCCACTCCCTACCTTTGCCATAAGGCATTAGCACTCAAGCAATTGACTTGCAAATTATTTTGGAATTTGTTTTTTAATATTTATTAATTGGAGGCAAATTATACATACATATATAAAGCTAAAGAATTAAAGAATGCTTAAGGTAGAGATGATGGTGGTTTTCAAAGGACTTCCTTTACTGCTTATATAATTAAGAAATATTATTATTAAGTAATATAAATATATTAGGAAATATAAGGTAAAGTATCAAGAAAAGATCGAAATAAAATTGATCATTTCAATAGAGTATATTTTACATTTTAGGAAATTATTCACATTTCTCTTTTCCAGGATTATATTAAGAATTTCCAAAGGGCATTATTACATTCGGCTTAGTGAACTGTACCAACGATTTCTTCTTGTTTTTCTTTTTTTAGTTTAACCTGTCAAATTCGTCGACAATTCAGCGACAAGCCTAAAAAGGCAACGAGCCCTTTTTTTTGTACAATCGAGAGCCAGACTGTCGGGCATGGCAGGAGGGAGAGGATGAAGGCTTTCGGCCACAGGTTGCCTACCCCCAGGAATTATGCAGAAATCGACTTTAGAACTTTGGATTATGAGGCATGTAGAGTGCCGACGCCATCAACAATAACAAAACGAACTTTCAGGACAGGGCAGGGGACTCGGGGACCCCAGAACCAGACACAGACACAGACAATTGGGGTTAGGTGGCGGTGGAGGTGAAAGGTGAAAGGAGCGGAGAACACGTAGAAGTGGCAATAATAAAAACGATAACAATGCAAATACGTGATGGGCTTCAAAGAGTACGCATGCAGCCAGTCGTACTCCTGTCTAATCCGTCATTAGGCCAGGTAATTATGACTGAAATTAGGGAGTGCCATGCGTGCGTCATAAAACATGTGTAAGCCTCGGCCATCTCGGCCAGATTCCGGGCCCAGTTCCTGTTCGAAGCCACCTATGTGTTGGCCATATACTTACATATGGCTATGTGGCTATGTGGCTATATGGCTATATGGCTATATGGTGGTTATATGGTGGCAGTGGTGGGGGGCTGTAATAAATTGTGCCGTGTGCCAGCAGCAAACAAAATGGCAGCTGCTTTTTCACTGTCACCCCCTTCGGCTGCCATTTTATGCAAATTGAAAACTTAACAGCATTTTTAGTGCGCCAGTGTGTGCGCCAGTGTGTGTGTGTGTCCGGGTCCGGTTTCGGTGGCTTCCAGGGATTTCCCCGGTACGTATTCCGGGTATTTTTGAGGGCCAGTCTGCAGTCTCCATGCGCTTAGGCGCAGCGGTGCCGGCAATTAATCGTCCACTCGACTAACTGACTGTTTCCCTTCCAGTAATTGTAACTGTTTACAGCAGCCAAACATGTGGCATATTTTATGGGCCCCGCCACTTCGTCGAGGCTTGGGGTAGAGGAGAGATGCAGCAGACACCCACGCGTCCTGTGTGGCATCATTTTTGGGCCAAAAATTTGATGCAACGCCATAAAAGTTGTTTATGACACGATATGATTCATAATCAACTGCCGCAAATGGTTAGTAGAAAATTATTTTGGATTTTGTAAATGTCAAGAGCTGGCCGAAATCCATTTTCGGACAACCTTAAGGCATGTCGGCCACATTGTTGGCCTGAGATAATTTATTTTATTTATTTCATTTCGCCTAATCGGACGCCACAAAGGAATTTCATAGTTTATGGCCAAAAATTCGATTTACCATTTGAAATAACTGTAATTTTAATGATTGAAAGTGATATCCCAGGCGTGCACCCAGAGTTCGAGCTAGGGATGGGAGTGTAGCGAGGGAAAAAGTTCGATATTAAATATATATCGTGCTTAATATCATATCGAGCATTTCTTTAATGTATCGCAATTCTATATATCGAAAAAAAATATATACAAATTTAGTTTAAAATATAGATATTATCGAAAATGTTGTAAAGTTTTTCTATTGGTCTTTCTTACCGATTAACTTACCGATAACTTCTATCAAGCATATCGATAACCTCCCTTTATTTACAATACCGATAGTTTTTCCCAAGTTTAACCTCTTTCTTGGCAGTCTTTCTTTTGTATAGGATTAGATTAGATTTCATTAATTCCCCTCTATTCCGATATATGCAACAGAATATCGATTTATTGCACTTCTGAAAATATTGATTTATGTTTGGCTATGTATTAGTTATTATCGATATTTGCTGCCATCCCTAATTCAGATTCATTAGTTATTTATCTGCAATTTAAATTTGATTTAAGCCAGCATATATCAATCATCATCATTTATCATTAATTATTTTTCCCCCTGAATGACGTTTGATTTTCCCGATTAGAAATTTAACGAGATATAATTTTCAATGAACCCCTCGCAGTCCACATTCAGGAGCTTACCTTTAATAAAATTCCTTTGAAATATATTTAGTTGAAACTGAATATTATTTTTAAGGCGCACTTTGAACTCAACGTTAGCTCCTTTGAGTTGAGATGCACTAACAATAAAATGAACAAAACAATAACAAATAAATCTGAGTGAATTAAAAAATGTTTATAGCTTCTGGAGATTAGAAAATTTGTAATAGGTTCCTTGGAAACTTCAAGACACTTGTTCTGAATAAAATAGAGAATATGCATTGTTTTAAATGAGTTCTTTTCCTGCATTTTCTCCCAGTGCACATTCGTCCTAATCCTTTGACAAAATCACATCCAAGCAGCGACTTCTCCCCCAAAATTGCGAACGTGCCACAGCGCTGAGTCTTTGATTGAACGATGATTGATAGATGCCACAACGCAGTGACTTCTTTGGAGGCGAGTTAATTGGGGCGTTATGGTGTGTGGCACCACACAATGATATTAATTACAATTACCGGGCCAGATGCGAATGCGAATTCTTTGCCAGACTTGTCCACAAAATGCCTTTGTTCAAAATTGAATTTTCATTCTAGATCGCAATCCAAATTAATTCATAAATCAGTTGCACATTTGGGCTATTCGCAATTAAAGTCGTAATTTGCTGGGCCTGACCGAAATTACAGATGGCTCGACGGACGACGGACGACGGACACGACGATATTGTGTGACAATGTTTTGTTCAATTTATTTATGTAGTTTATTTATGCAAATGCAAATTAATTTCAAGTCAGCAAAGAAGCAGAGCCGAGGGGATACCGGGAACCCTTCGAGCGGAATAAATGATTCCCAGGGCCATTGTGTTTTTGAAATGGAGACGCCGACCGCATATAAAATTCCAAACGAATGCAGCACATTAACTTGCAACACACTACTACTTGCGAGGCCCAAGGATCCAAAGGATCCGAACATTCAAGTATCCAAGGCGTCGTCCGTCCTCCTTTCGGCCGGCTGACCAACACCACAAATGAACAATTGCCGCAAACGAATGCGAAAAATTAATGAAATTCTCGAAATGTGGCAATGTGGCAATGAAGACGTTGGCCGGGCCGCTGCCCACAAGTCCTGGCCGAAAATGTTCCTTCAACGTGTCCTTGCCACAGTCTCTCTCCCCGCCCCCATTGCGGGCCTCCAAATTTGCCAAAAAGTTCATTAGAGTAAGACAAAGATGCCTTCTGCTCAGCAGATCCTTCTCCCGCTCTAGCTCCTTGTCCCAGGTCCTTCTCCTTTTCCCATTTCTGCTCCTTGGCCTTCGGTGCTGCCAATCCTTTGTGCCTCCTTCGCTACCGCTGCTGCTGCTCCTGCTGCTGCTGCTGCTGCGTGTTGTGTTGGTTATTTTAATTAAAAGCACATAAACGAGTCCGGCCATGGTCCAAGCTGGGAACTCTACACAGGAAAAAATCCACATTTAAATGTTAACCTTAACCATTAATTCCTTGGCTTACATTAAAATTTAGAAATAAAAAGGGAAACCCCCTCTGAAAAAGCAGTATATGTATTTAGTTGGTATACAGATTTATTTCCAGTGCACCTGGATGGACTGCGGTCCATTCAACTGCCCTATGCATGCGCCTGCCAACTTGCGGCCACAAAATAATTATTGCAGGGAAATGTTCTATGAATGGACGCAGAAACTTTCAGGGCTGCTCACTTTGTGCTACGCCAAACAATGCAACATGGTAAACTTTTACTCCCCGGCATCGAGTTGCTCACTGGCTTTTCCCCCAGATTTTCCGGACCCCACCCACGTCTCCCCCCCCCTTGGCAAGGTAAGTGAGTCTCGGGAATTCTTGGCCACAGCTTTCCGCACGCTCCCAAGGCCCGAAGACAATGCAATCGAAACTTTGACGACCGTGGGGCACCGGAGCGATGTCAAATAAAATTCCAGCACTCGAAACTCGATCGATCACTTTCCAACAAGTCTGTAGAATATATAGATAGCTAGGTATATGGAAATCTTGAGAATATCACGGAGAAAAAATGTATCTTATATAATATTTTTACCTCAACAAGTATTTAGAAAATATCATCTTGTGCAGGGTAACGCTATTTTCTCTATGAACTCCTATTATGCCTTGCCTGAAGTTCCCGAAATTCTGTACTGCAATGCATGTCCTTTAAGGGATTAGTGGCCGTCAAAGCTCTGCCATATATCCTCATCCGCTTTTGGGGGGTGCGGTAAACCAGGAAGGCTCCTGCTCCATCTCCAGCTTCACCTTCAATTAGGTTGGTTCCCTGCTGCTGCCCGGGGCCAAAGCGCTTTCAAGGCATTTAAATAAATGTTCACACCATATTAAGCATAATCCCTGCCAACCCTGTCAGCCCCCGTTCGCATGTGGACCTTTCCTTTGCGGATTTCGCTGGACCTTTTGCCTTTGGTCAGCCGCCTGCCTGGCACAGCGCCGAGTGCTTTCAATGCCCAAGCTCGGGGGTTTTCGTTTAAATTTGCAACTTAATTGAGTAAATGTGGTCATCAGTTGCATTTCGGCGAAGTTGCGCTCGCTGCGCAGGATTTTGGGGTTTGGCAGGGCGGCGACTGCCACTGCCACTGCCACTGCCAGTGCCACTGCCATGGCCGTGAGCAAGTGTGGCCCACTGTACCGGAAATGACGACGACCAGTTGCCGCTAAGCAGCTTAAGCACGCCAACTGAATGCCACAGTACATTGGGAGAAATGTGGTTCAGTCGTCAGCTAGAAAATGTGTGGAATTTAAATACATGCATATATGTATATGGAATTATGGGTGATATGGCTGACGAATGGTTCCTATTATTCGTGCTAAGGGAATGTAAACATTTTTGGAAATATATACATAAATGTGGAAAATGCCTTAATCACCATGAGGATGACATAAAGTATGTATATATTGATACTAAATAATAAGCATTAATTAAATTATTAATATATCGACACTAAATTAAAAAAAAAAAGTATCTAGTTAGGCGTTTAGCCAACCCAAGCAGAGATGGAGAATAATCGAAGTTTTCGATGTTTTTATATGAGAAAATCGGTTTTAAATCGATTAAAATTGATGTTTCTCCACCTCTAAACCCAAGGTCAAATATCAATATTTTTACCTTCAGATATATGCGCGATAAATTGATATTTTGATTGATAATATCGAATTGTGACAAAAAAAGGCCTTAAATTAGTTGAAACTGTTATTCTTCGATACAAATTTAAAAACCAATAAGGAACTTGGTTTTAAAGATGTTAAAAATATTGTCGGTAAAAAACACCTATTCATGTAATAACTTTTTTCGATATTTCTTCGATATTATAAATAATATCGATATTTAAACATTAAATGAAATATTTTTCTGTATTTCAAAATTCGATTTATAATAACTTTATGAAATATTTGATATGATATATAATGTCAGATATACACTCCTAGTGTAAATTGTATACCCTACACACTGAAAGATATAGATACCCATATCAGGAAAATATATCGTATCCCTTGCATTCAATATTGATAAATATATTTAAAACGCATTTGTTTTTCTTTTTTTTTATTTTTATGAAATTGTTTTGTTTTTAATAATTCCTTTTGTTTTTTTCCTTTTCCTAATCCAGTTTCAATGAGATCTTTGAAAATACACTTTCAATATGCAATGCAAACTTTTTTCAGTGTATATATGCGGGAGAGTGCCTCCCCTGGGAGTCCTGACAGTGATGAGAAGAGAGAGAGAAAGAGTGTGTGTGACGAAAGCGGGAACGGACAGAATGGCTCAGGTTGTTCCAAAGTACGAACTTTGTGGCCTCCGCAGGCTTTTCCAACTAGCATACACTCACCGAAAACAAAACTAAAGGGGTTTTTAAAAGGCATTCTCAGAAATATGGTTTTCTAAAAAAATTTACATTTTAAATTTTAAATAAATATTATAATTAATTATACATGCTTCTGTATGATGTATGTATATATATTGTAATTTGTCTTGAATATTTGATTATAAACTTGTAAAAGGTTTTACAATTTGAGTTTGAATATACTATATACAGTCTATTCCGACCCAATAAAGTGTTCTTGATCAACATCAACAGCCGAGTCAATCTAGCCTTAACCATCTATAGGTTTTTAAGCAAACTCCCCGCTCAGTTTTTGAGCTAAATGGCTAAGACTTTTCACAACCCTCGGAAGTAAGCTTAATTTCTTGCCTAAAATATATTAAGAGTGAATGGAAATCTCTCTGCTACATCGAACTGCTATGTACAGAAATATATAATATATTTGTGTTATAAAATATATTTCTTCCTTATGTTCTTCTGTTCCCGTTTTTGCAGTGCACTCCCACGTTCGAAGGAACTTTTTTCCGGTGCCCGAAATCAGACAATTTTCTTGCAGTACCATTCCCCCCGGGCCAAACTACAAAACAAATTTGCATGTGTGCGGTGGCCCTCGGGCGGGATGTGGAGGGCAGAGCAGCAGCTCTGAAGCTCTGAAGTAAAGCGATGACAAGTCCTGACTGCCAGGCTTCTCCCGCCAACCAAGGAAGGGGGCGCGCAGGGACACAAAATTGGCCATTGCCGTTTTCGGTGCGCCATTTAAATATTAAACGCATTTGAAAGTTGCACTCGGCGCGACCATTAAATGAGCTGGACTCGGGGGGCTGGCGCAACTATCTGTTCCCGTAAGAATGACAAAGTTTTCCGTCCGCCCCATGCATATGTACTCTCAGCAGCCATCCGTCCGATGTCCGATGTCCCGGCCCTCGTGTTCATAAGGGCATACTGCGAGCGGATTCTCCTGCCGGCCCCTGCCGTTTTATTTCATTTCTAATTTGCGCTCTGCCCCAGCAAATTGAAACATTTTGTGCAACGGAAACGAAGTCCAATGACTCCATCACCGTCTGTCTGTCAGTCTGTGTTGGGGAATCGTCGCTGCTTTCCTAAAAATCCCTGAAAGCCCCTCAACATTGGCGGCGGCATCTCGACATTGTTGGCGTCGCCCCGCCCCGCCACTCGGTGCAGTTGCTCACTGAGTGGCTTCCACTGTGCTGCTGTGTGTGTGTGTGCATCAGTATTTTCCGCTCTGCAGAGCCCCAAAGGCAGGGGGACGTGGAGGCCAATGGACCTGGAATTTGGCATGCCAAACCCGGAAGTCGCTGCAAAAAAGTTGATCGCAGCATCCAAATGATTGCCCCCAAGGATGTCTTAATGTATTTCACATTTTCAGTTCTCACTGGAAGGCGGAAGACAAGTCGAATAAGTCGCTTGAATCTAGATAGAGATTTGCCATTGTTTATAGAAACCAACAAAAAAAGGTACTAAAAGAGGGACCTGACTGGGTGGATGCAAAAACGTTTTAATAACTAGATGCCGCATTTTGTACGACTATTTGCACACGAATTTTTCAAGCAGGCTCTAGACTCTCTTGCTTCAAAAGCCAGAGAGAGCGCGTTCTAGAGCCAGCCGCTCACTTTTAAGCACTCTACATCTCTACGCACACAACGAAGCATATTCTATTTTTAGATTTTTACGCTCTCGACCATGATACAACTATAGAAGGTAACCCCGTCGAGAGAGCCGCCCTCTTTTTATTAGGTACTCTATTTGTCAGTCGTTCGTCGAACGTTGAGTGAGGAGGTTGGGTTCCGGACGGTTGGTTTTTAATTTTCTTCTTCTTGAAAAAATAATGTGTTTCGTGGTTTTATTTACTAGTGTTATAATGACAACAAACCTATACATACAAAATATGATGCAACTACTTCGCTTTAGCACTTTTTATACAAAAAAAAATTATTATTTAGTTTTATTCATTTCCAAAAATATTTTCTTCCTTGTTAGCAAAAACAACAGCAAACGAAGAGTGCGAACATAAGTTTGCACGCTCTTTCTAGAACTCGTCTCTCTGAGAGCGGAGAGAGAGAGAGAGAGAGAGCGCAAAATATTTAGAGTCCTTAGCGTCACTGACGGGATTACCTTCTATACTATAGAAGACTTTTTTCGAGGAATTTAATTATTAATTTGTTAGGCTAAGAGTTTTCGTTTGTTTTGTAAATTAATTGTAATATATTAAGCAAGAAGCAAATCATTTTGTTAAGTTTGAAGTTTGCATTTTTTTGTGCAGTGCAAAGCACAAAAACGTTCAGCAACTCGTTTTTTTCTTACGCACACAAGCGCAAGTCTCTCATGTTAATGTATTTGTGTGGGCATCACTGTTCTATAGTTATGCCATGCTCTCGACTATGAGAGAGCGGAGAGAGCGCGATTTTCGTGGCTAGCCTAAGAAATACTTCCATATGGTTATGCATCTGGTTTTGAAAACATCTTTTGTTGAGGCTAGTTAATCTGTCAAAGAGTATGCCATGTCAGCCAGCGTTTGTTATCGATAAACCAGCAAGGAATATATCGACGCAGATTTGCGAAATGATCGTATGTCTTATGAAAAACCATACTTTCGCAAATTTGCGTCGATATAGCGAGAGGAAAACTTTAATGTGATATAAAGACAAAAATATTGGAAAAAATATAATAACGAAGAAATAGCATTTGTTTTTATGTAAATATTTTGTGTTCTTACCAACTATACTTAAAACATAAAATTTGTAATTAGTTCTTTAAACTTTTTTCCAACAATGATAATTTAGCCCAATCTTAGGCTTCCCTTTGGCACAGTTCGATATGTCATCGATTTATTACGCAAATACCCCAACGTTAAAATATAGATTAATATTTCGGCTCAATAGATGTCATTAATAAAAACCTAAGTTTAAGATTCTATTTGAAAATCTGAGTTAACTTTCCTTAGGGATCCCAGGTAGGCAAAGACTTTTTGTCTTCAGTTCTTGACATATTTTACTTAAAGTTCAAAATAATTGAAGGATCAGTTGGACTCAACATTTGGCTAAAGACGTTATTGTCTTTTACTATATAAAAAAAGCTCTACATACCTACCGGGTATCCCATTGGAGACCACCTTTGACTGTGACTTGCCTGAGCTCGCTCCATATGGAGTTTTATTAGATTTGCTAGATGCATGCACACAATCCCAGACCCACAAACGATAATGGCAAAACAAATTAATCCTTCAAAGCACCAAGTTGCCTTCGCACACCTACGAGTGTGTCTGGCAATGTGCGTGTGCTTGTGTGTGTGTGTGTGTGCCAAGTTTATTTAATTATGAAAGGGAAATTTAATTTTTAATGAAAATTGCTTGGAATTTTACACAATCCCTGTGCCCGCAATGTGGGATTCACATTTGATTCTTCTGTCGGACAGAGATATCCTCCCATATATGGTATATACATATAAATATAGTCCTGATAAATACATACATTTTTGCTTATGTATATGTGTCGCTTTCAGTTATGATTTATGCATGGAAGGGGCATGCACATCGCTTTGGATTTCTTTCTGCATGTTTTTCCATTATTTCCTTCTTTCGCCACGACTCAAACATATTTATTGCCTTTAATTAAAAACGCCATTTGTCAATGCGCCCACACACTCGCACACTCACTGGCACACTCACTCGCACACCCCGCGCACACACACACACACTCGAGCGCACGCAGGTGTCGGCGTAAGTATGCCGGTGTTTTGTAGGTGACCGCGCCGCGCCGCTCGCAGATGTATCAGTATCCACGTGTCCCATCGATATTATTAATTGCTTTCAATTAAAGCAGCAACACAAAGCATTCCGGACCGAAGGCCTGCCAGCGCACAGTTGAGCAAAAAAAACAGGAGATACCTTTGTGAAATTAATACTTTCGTCCGTTGGAAAGGTGTCCCGGTGACTGCGAACCCAAAGGATTTTCCAAGTCTATTGGGGAGTTTATGAGTAGTGTCGCGGCTTTTATATCCTTGCCGAAGCAGGCATCTTTTCTTATTTGAAAGAAACTCTCGTTTTTAAGTTTGGATGGCCAGTAAAAAGTTTATTTTCTTATTGGTCCTGCCTCTGAGCCCTTGTTTTTCCCGAATAAAAAACTACTTTCCCTCGCACAAGTTTTCATTAGAAAATATTATTATATATTTAAGCACAGAAGTATCTTTTGCGCGACTGTGCGGCGTCTCTGTGTCAGACATTCCGGCGGTAAGTTGGCCGAAGGGACAAGAGCAGGACATGTGCACACTCGCTGGCGGAAAAGTCCCACGGATATATTGAGTCTTGGTGTTCTGACCAAGTCACGGGGGAAGCCTAAGATGATGACCCCAAGAAGTCAAAGTAAAAAGGGAAACTATAATTTCCATAATTTTCATTGCCTGGAAAGTTTGATTTCACAGGATTAAATCTTAAGTTTAATTTTTAAGAACAACAAGAAAGAAAGCTATATAAAGTAACTAGTATTGACAGTTTAATTTTTATACCCTTGCAGGGTATTATAATTTTAGTCAGAAGTTTGCAACGCAGTGAAGGAGTAATTTCCG
>JAEIIU010051174.1:0-39406 GCA_018874675.1 Drosophila baimaii
CACTGCGTTGCAAACATCATGGCAAAACTATAATACCCTCTGCAAGGGTATAACAAGTAAGAAGAGCTAAGTTCGGGCGGAGCCGAAGTTTATATACTCTTGCAGATAATTTGTTACTTATTATAAAAGATTTTGATGAAATATAGCATGTATAATGTAAAATGTATGCAAAATGTAAAATTCATATGTAAAATATGAATTTAAGCCGATCTTTCCTAACGCAGCTATATGATATATTGGTCCGATTGAAATGATATTTCTAGGAGGTGGCTATAACTATGTTATAAAAGCACACATAAAGTATTATTCTAATATTTTGAAAAATAGCGAAAATATGCTCATTTTTTCATATCGTTTCTATGGCAGCTATAGGATATAATCGTTCGATCCGGCCCTTTCCGAAATATATAGCAGTGAGAGTATATAGAAGACTATGTGCAAAGTTTCATTTAAAACGCTTTAAAATTGAGAGACTAGTTTGCGTAGAAACGGACAGACGGACGGACGGACAGACGGACACGGCTAGATCGATTCGGCTGTTGATGCTGATCAAGAATATATATACTTTATAGGGTCGGAAATGACTCTTTCACTGCGTTGCACACTTCTGACTAAAATTATAATACCTTGCAAAGGTATAAAAAAGTAATTTTATTACAATCTTAAAAACCTCAGAGAGTTATAGAAATTATCTAAACTAAATTTAGTTAACTGCAAACAATCCTGAGTTGAAATATTCTGAAAAACTATAAATTATGAAGAAACATGCTTGTATTTATAATTTTAGAGAATATTGAAAACCATTAAACCAGAGTGCCTGGGACTACATTAATCTATGAGCTATTGAGTGCATTAAATATAAATAGAAACAATAATTTTATAAATTATAGACGCCTGTGTTTGTGATAACAAAGTAATATACAAATAAATTAATTTCAGCCTTAAAGCAACCTTAGAAAAATTAGGACATTGCTCCCACCTATTGAAGCATTGATCTCAGCATCCATTCTCCACTCTCATATGTATTTCCCACCACTTCTAATGGTGAATCCAGCCGGGGATGGCCACCCCGTTTTGGGGGCATTTGGGTCAGCGCCGGAGAGTATGCTACAAATTACTGTCACTCCGCCGCCGCACTCTTTCGCACTTTAGTATATTCCTCACTCTCTCCGCTGCCGTCGCTGTCTCTGCCTCTGCCTCTGTCTCTGTCGCTGCCTCTGTCTCTGCCGTATCAATAACATAAATAATGCCCCCATTTGTCCAGTTCTGTCAACAGCTTTGGTTTCCCACATCCGGAAAAAATGCGAAAATGGAAAATCACAACCAACCCCAAGGCAAAGTGCAGCCCTTGAGTCAGCTGGATGTGAACGTGGGCGAAATCTCCGGCTCTCCGGCTGCTGGAAGCCGCTGACATATGGATGCTATGCGCTAATGGCCAAGCCCAATGACAACGATGACAATGGCTGCTGCTCCCACGCATCCAGCGGATGATTCATGCGTTTCCACTCGCTTATGCACACTTAGGAAGTCGCATCCTTGGATGCCCAATTTTACAGGCAGAGAAAAATTTGCTTAAAAGCTTGGGAATTATATATAAAGTATTTCAGGATCATAAATATCCTTTGAAATAAGATTTCCAAGATCCAAATCATTTCTGATCTTCTTTATAATTTGTGGGTTTTTTAAGGCCTTTAAAAATATTATTAATAAATTTACTTGTGATCTATTTGTTTTACAAATTTAATACAAGAGTTTTTGTCTTATATATAATTATTATCTATTATTTTTCACCAGAATCTTTGGTGTTCTTCGGCTTGAAATTATTTAAAAGAACTTTCGGGCTTTATAATATTCTTTAAAACTTGTTCAGTTATCTGTGCTGTGTTTAGTAAACTTATTAACATTTAGCTTTAGTTTTCTGCGTGTACCAAAAATGATGCATGACCAATGGCATCGATTGTCCTTGCTCGTCGCGGCTTATCGCCGGCCATCTCGTGGTCCTGCCAGAAGGAATTGATAAATTGTGGATTTTAAGTGGCCATCCAGAGGGGCATGCCAGCTCAAGCGGGGGAAGCATCAGGGGCTTCTTAAATTATGAATTATGAAGAACATGGGCTCCGTCGTCTAATGTCGCCCCTTGGGGGAATGCAGCAAACGCCACTTGTACGTATTTCATCAGAAGACAACATTTCACCGAATGCCAAATTTGGCGCACGCCGTGGCGCCACACCATTGCTGGCTTAACCAGCCACAGATGCCCCCACGGAACACGGAGGCTATGAGGCCGCTGCTCCAATATGGACAGGTTAGCGCCCGATAAGGCGCGAGCACGCGTCGAGCGGCGTCTCTAGAGGAGCGACACGCGGACACGCGGAAGCGCTCAAAGGCAGATGTCACCAGATCGAAGAGTCCAAGATTTCTGCAGAAGCCCAGAGGCAGAATCAGAAGCCACGGGAGCCGAGGAGACGGACATCAATCAGGCTGCAGGCGGGCAGTGGCAATTGGAAGTGAAGTGAAGTGAAGTGAAGTAGAGTGCAGTGGCAACAACCTGACCGATCGACTTGTTTGCGGATTCAGTGCACGTGCCTGTTGCGGGGTATTGCACTCAGAGAAAATTCTACGTTATTTGGGAACTTCGTAAAACCAATTTCCAACATTAAATGAGATCTTATAGAAATTTAATATAAATAAAATTAAAAGTGTAGTATTCCAAGTTCATTTTTAATCTTAATTATACATTATCTTTATAAATTCATGAAGCCCATCTGCAAAAGGAACCATAATGGGTTTATTTAAATATTTTAAAATCATTAAATAATAATATTATTATTATTAATATATAAATTCATGAAACCCAACTGAAAAGGGATTATAATTCATTTTCTTAAATATGTAAATATTATTATTAGTACTTCTATTCAAAACATATTCTTCCTGAACTTTGATTTTAGACTAAACTAATTTAAGAGGATTTTTATTGGTATTTCACCTATGTAGCTAGGGTTTATTTTTTAAAATACATAGCAAAGCACTCATAGTTCAATATGGAAATATATATATATATATACTAATAGCTGGTTTAGAATTATTTTTGATAGATTAGAATTCCATTTTAATAGGATCTTCAAAAAATATCCCTCTACATACCTTATAATTTTTTTAACCAGAGTAAGAACTAAAGTTTTTCCCACTATTTTTTATGGCAAATCAATCACCAATTTGATCTCCTTTCTTGCCGTGCAGCGACTGCTTTCCTCAATGGGCCGCCTGATTGTGTTTTCCGTCTAAATCGCCGGCGATCGGTGATCGGATCGCTTGAATTTACGAGCGCCCGCCTCGTTCTTGGAATTCTCCAAGCACTGCCCCAGCTTGTGGCAAGCAGCAAGTCCGATTCGAATTACAGACAAACTTGCCCTGGGAATTGGTCTCGGATTGGATTGGATTGGCAGGGGCTGGGGACTGGGTATCGACCCTAGACATCGCTGACAATTATTGCTAAGCAAACATGCATAAATTGGCATTGCCTCCAAATGGCCATACTCTGGCAACTGGCCGTACTGGCAACTGGCAAACTGGCTAATGGCTAATGGCCATGCCCCGTAATTCGACGCCAGCCAGACTCGAACTCGGACTCTGGAGTGGCCCTTGGCTTTGCACTCCACTCGCAGCTTCACACTTCCTTCCTGGAGTCTGTAGTCTGCAGTCTGAAGTCTGGAGTCGGGAGTCCACCCCAGACGCAGTGTCGTCGTGGTCATTGAGAGCTGGAATCGGAGTTCGTGCCTCTGAAACCGATGCCACACACGAGCGAACGAACAACAATAAACACAAGTATTCTGGGGGATCTTTTATTCTTCTCTTTTTTTTGTTTTTTTTTTTTGTTGGAATGGGAAAATAAAGTCAGCAGTGGCCATTCCCACAGGCTATTTGATTCCTGGTCAGCTGCAGTCCCATCTTAATGGCTTAGGCATTGATTTCGACAAGGCTTTTCAGGAGGCTATTAGAAATATATTCTGGAGATGTATTTAAAGCTCATGAAGTTGGAGAATTAATAAATTAGTTCATAATTTAAAGTACAAACTATCCTCAATAGAATTAATATATATTTGAACGAAGGAAGCGGCACTCCTTACTACTTTAAGTTAAGAATTTATTAAATATTAAGTAAAACCCCTGTAGACCGCATCATTTCCCTTCCCAAAATGTAAACACAACTTTTAAATTGTTTTTTTTTCATATATTTAAATTTCATTTGATCCACTTGCATTGTGTGTGGCATTAGTTTTTGTATTGTTTTTTGTTCTTTTCTTCTGTTTTTTGTTTTGTTTTTTTGTTTTTGGGATATTCTCAAGTATTTGCTTGTAAATTTACAGATCCAGCCATACAAGTAGTATGTTATAGTTCATAAAGAGATAATTATCGTACATTACATTAACTTTAAACTCGATTAATTTGTAAAATTGAAAAATGGCAAAGAGTTGTGGTTAACCTGCTCTCCTTGTTTTCCTCCGGTTAAGTGCATAAATAGTTGGCGATATAGTAGTAGTAGTAGTTGTAGTTGTAGTTGTATAAATACTAACACAGTTTTTTTGGGGTAAAAGTTGGTTAATTCTTCTGCGGGTAGGGCCCTGCGTTCCCCGACTTGAGATAAGCGGAATTTCGAGTTGGTTAAGAGTGGTTATTTTTTAGGGGAGCTGTGAGTAGGAGCTGAGTGGGGGAGCGTGTTGGATCTTCAAGGTTCAACTAAGAAAAAAAAATACTGTTTGTGCAATTCTCATATAGTATATATGTATATAGTAGTTGTTGGGTAGGTTCGTTCCTCCTCCTCCTCCTTCTCCTTCTCGCTAGAGCTTAAATTTTAAGCAAACATTATCAAGTATTTCAGCTAGGATTGCGTTTAGTTCTAAGTACACTTAGCTAAGGCTTAGTTGTAGTTTTTAGTTTATGGTGCTTTAGTGTTTAGTTTTTAGTTTTTAGTTTAGCGCAACGATAAAAACACACATACAGGAATACAAATATAAAAACAGGCACACAAACAACAGGCTCTCCGAATAAAAACTCCTTTTTTGTTTACTAAAGCTAAAATAAATAAAACTTAGGCTAGACGAGAAATGGCGACCGGATGGGGGTGTGTGGGATGCATATGTAGTAATCCGATATATATCTACCTACTCCAGAGGACCGTTCAGCGTAATACTGTTGCCTGGCTGTCATGGAAGCGAATTCAACTAGGATTTTCCGGGTTCCCTTGGCTGATTATGGATTATTTTTGGTTTTTAATTAATTTTCTCACTTTAAATATGTGTAGAAATGTCTCAAATTTAAACCCAGTTTAAATTAATATTTCCTTTTGTGAAAATCAATAGAAATCGAAATATATAATCAGTTATTTTCGGGGAATCCCTCGAATGCCTCTCACTTGTTGGGCCGCCAAAAGTATGCTATGAATTGTGGCCCCTTCGATGAGACTTCCTATGCGTGTGTGTGTGTGTGTATGCGTATGCGTGTGTGTGAATGTGGATGGATGCAGTAACTAAATGAGTAACTAAACTTAGACGCTTTGTTTCCCCCCGCCCCCCCTCCGCGGCCACTTAGTGCAGGGGCGGCGGCGTGCGATCCGGCGCACGTGGAAACAGCAGGCCGCTGGGCACATGCTTCGCAATGAAGTCCTCGTCCCGCTGCCGCTCCCGATCCTTGGGACTGGAAGCCTGGAAGCCTGGCTTCTCCAGCTGGTTGTGGCTGGTGCCGAGCCTGTGGTGCCGGCTCAGCTTGTGCTGCTGCAGCTGCAGCTGGTGGTTCTTCCGCTTGCGACCCCTGCGGAAGCTGGAGTCGCCATAGAACTCGTTTCGCAGGAAGTTCGACAATGTGGCATTGCGCCGCCATCCCGCCGGACAGTTGGTGGCGCTCCGCCAGTCTGGCAGCTGGACGCCCAGCCGCCGGCACTCGTGCGCATATGCCGCAAAGCTGTCGCAGTGGCAGGCGCCCGACGGACACTCGCACACGTCCATCCGGCAGGCGGCTATGTAGTTCTCCGGATTTAGGCGCTCGTTGCACTCGCCGAACAGCGGCGACACGCTCAGCGGATGGCAGTAGAAGCTGGACTTGCGCTTGTCGCAGGTGGGCACCGCCGCCAGGATTTCACGCTTGCGGGAGCACGACTTGGGGCCACCCACGCGCCACGAATTGGCGAAGTGCCAGACCTCGTCGTCGCCGTGGTTCCTTCCATCCTTCCCGGTGAGATCATCCCGTGCACTGCCATTGAAGTTGCCACAAAGGCCGCACAAGCGCTTCTTGAACTTGGCCGGCACGGAGACCTGCAGGAAGCCACCGCCATCCCATTCCAGAGACAGGCCCATCTCCGATCGCAGCATCACGGCTCCACCATCGGACAACCTCTCGATGGTCACGTTCCGGCCGCCGGCCATGCCCACGTAGGGCAACAGGACTCGCGTTCCGTTCACCTTTATCCTCAGCTTCTGGCCCAGATTCACCCGCAGGTTGTGTAGCCGCAAGGTGACCGTCTTGGCCCAGCTGGCGTGCCGCGTGCCCCGTCCCTCGTTCGTCAGCCGAATCTCGAAGGTGTGTCCCAGGCAGTCCTTGGCCAGCAGGTACTTGCAGCTGCCCTGAAAGCTGAAGAACTTGCCGTCGAAGGTGCGGAAGTGGGGATCCCCGAAGACGGTGCAGGTCCCAGCGGTCTCCACACATCGCTGGCAGCACTCGCCCGGCGGCAGCTTCAGTTCCTCGTTCGCCCGACACTTGACCGGCGGACAGCGCATCTGGGAGCAGCGAACGGTGCCGCCATTGCAGCGGCAGCTCCGGCACGGACCCATGTCCCAGGTCTCGTTGTTCTGGTACGTCACTCCCTTCACGCTGCACTCGCTGCGCACCTCGGCGACGGCGCAGCGCGGACAGCAGCCGTCCTGGAACTCCTGGAACTCTGGGGCGCACTCCAGGATCGGGCAGGTGGCACGCTGACACATGGCGGTGCTGTTCAGGCAGGTGCAGTTGGTGCATCTGTCCGGCATGAATTGCGTCTTCTCGGGATAGACCTTGTTGTTGAAGAAGCATTTGCCTGGAGGGAAAAAGAATTTAAAGTATAAATAATATAAAGAGATACATCGATTTAAGTTATTGTTTTATTTATTTATTTAAATTATATATATTTAAGTATAATGATGCAGAACTCACCTGGCACCGACATAAAGCCCTGATGCTGGGCACACCTGGGACAGCACTCGTCTGGGCGCTTAATCTGCTTGGACATGGGACACGGCAGCACGGGACAGGTCTTCTTGGAGCAGGTCAGCTGGTTGGAGGAGCACTGACACACCAGGCAGCGGTCATCGATGGAGGCGTCGACCTCCTGGCCCTCGGCCACCGTCTGTCCGTTGATCTTGCAACCTGCCAGCGAGAAATCCCAGCAGACATTTAACATTAGGCACTCATATGATTTAGTTGCGTTTGATTTGCTTGGCGGCGGGCCAAGAAATTTTCCACAAGGCGAAACAAGTTTCCAAGCGGCGCTATTTGCATAGGAGGAGCAGCGGCGTCATAGGACGGCCCCAGATTTTGTGGCTCCGATGGCTTGCTGTGCTTTGTTTTGTTTGTGTTTTTCGGTTTCAGTTTTCTCGGAGGCGATCGCAATGCGAATATCGAAATATGCGGGGCGACATTGTCGCCTTAATAGACAATTTAAAGCCCATAAATAAGCGGGGCCAACAAAAACAGAGAGAACAGATCAAAACAGATCGCAGCAGATCAGCGGATCAACGGAGCTCCGAACATCGGAATATTGGGGTATCGGAATGCCCCATGAATAAATCATTTTTGGGGTAATAGAGACATAAAAAAAAAAATAGATGCTGGGGCCTTATCTCTGATGATCTACTTGGGGTTCGGCAATGATTAGCTTTGCCCCCATTTATGAATTTTAAATATTTCTTTCTTGAAGTGCCCAACAGTCTCTGGCATACGTAATACCCTTTTGTAGGGCATTATTTTTCTGGTTAAGTCATTGGCTCGACGACGACGACGACGACGACGACTCTTCTTTTGTCTAACGATTATGAGGCATTAGCGGTGTGTCTCCCTGGCTAATTTTAGTGACTGATGCTACCGTGGACTGGTCTTGGTCTTGCCGTCTTGGACTGGATTTGATTGAGGTATCAGATCGAAAAGGGGAAAAATACTCACCCTGGCAGGTGGGACAGCATTCCCCGGGGCGAGGTGGCTGCAGCTGGTTGTCATCGCACTGCGAGTAACACTTCTGCACCGTCTCCGTGACCACGGTCGCCATGCACTTGTATGTCCGGCACGGATCCTCCGGATCGCTCCACTCCGCTCCGCTTTCGTAGGGAACGCCACGGAAGATGCAACCTAAGGGAAAGAATATTATAATATTATTTTATTGAATAATATTTGGATCAATAAATGCTAAGGAAGTGATCTAAATGGAATTACAAAAGATAAAGAAAGTATAATAGTTTTAGGAAGATCTTACAGAACTTAGTATGTTAAAAATCAAATAAACAAAATAAAACAGTGAACCAAATATATTTTAAATATAAATCAATATTTAAGGAACACGAGATAATGATTATCCCACAAAATAAATACTATCTTGATAATTTTTCACACATTTTAACCTACCCCCGTTATGTTCCCTTGACTTACCTTTGCACTTGCTGCAACAGGAATTCTCTGGTTTCTCCTGAATATAACAATCATCGATGGGTGGACATGTATTGCGGCAGTTAACGAAACCGTTCTGTAAAATTGCATTAAAAAATAAGAAAAATACACCATAAATTAGTCTTATCTCACAGCAAGCCCATGTGGCGTATGCGCAATTTTCACAAATGCGCTTAGCGATGTGAAAGATGACTGTCACTGAGCCGCTGAGCCGATGATTTGTGAGTGTGTGCGCTATGGAGCGGAGTACATTCCCTGCTCCCACCTCCACCCTTCTTGCCCATTTTTCCACCTGATTTATGGTATTTCAATTGCAATTGCTCAATGAAGTTCTGCCCTCTAACCTTCAGTGTAATTGAGTTTCGGGCGTGGCGATTGCTTTGACTTTTGTTTCATTTGGGGTTAGCTGCACTGAGGAAAACTATATATATATATTTGTAAAACTGGTTTAGTAGATGGTTAATGTATCTAATCAAGTATGGTAGAGGGAAATTGATATAATAAAGGGGGGACTCTAACTAGATTAAGCTGTTAAGAAGATTTTTCTTCTTAGCAAAATATACCTATAAACCCTATGAGAACTAATACTGAAAATATTATATTATCTACAAATTAATGAAGTTTTATTAAGTTGTCGAAATATTAAACAGAATTTGTATGAATTTCTTTCCCTTTTAGGCTTACTGATATCGAAGAAATTTAAATTATATTACAGAAAAGTGGCTACAATTAATTAAATTCCCTTAATTCCATTGTTTTTTCTCTGTGCGATTAAGTTGGCCTGGTTGGCTGGGGGAAAATCAGCTGGGATTATGCAAAGTCTGGTAATTTATGCTGCAATAATTTATCCTTAAAATTCCCCTGTGCTCGTATCTCGTTAGTTGATCCCTCGGCTGATTGCCTGCCCACATACATACATAGGTATATATATATATATGCTGAGATATACCTGCATATATGCAGGTATCTATGCATCTGGATTTTCTAGCCATTTGCCTGTTAACGACACGCTGACAGCTGCAGCGGGGCGCATTAGAATTGATGTCGATCATAAGTCAAATTGTGGCAACTGGCGGCTTGTGCAATCGCACATTGCCTTTAACCCTTGAGTGCGGTGTGCGATATCCGCCAGCTGCCGGCGGTGACAGGTTAAAGCCAGATTCAGACAACCCAGACTTCAGATTCAGATTCAGAACGAGCGTAATAATAGAGCCCCGAGTCGGACGGAGCCCGCCGTTGCCGCCGCCGCCACTAATTGTAAATGTATCTATAAATCTAGATAGATGTCGACCAAAAACAGGCAAAATATTTCACTAATTTGTATGCAGTTGCTACGAACAATGTGAGTATCGAGTACGAGTACGAGTACGAGTATCTACCGTACCTCCTACCTGTGTGTGTGTGTATAATTTAGTGCAAGCAAACCAGATTGGATCTCAATTTGGATGGGGCCGCAACGTGCAAAATTTGCAATTGTTATGAAAATGAAAATCTCGAGATCTCAGAGTTCCCCCCAGAGTCGCAGCAGAGTCACAGAGTCGCATAGTCGCGGGTCCCAGGCACCGAGATGTTTATCATCGTATTAGTTTTAATGGCAGTTGTTAGTTGGAATTTTAATGGCACTTTAGTACGACTTTGTCGTAACTCCCTCCAGCCCCCTCCCCGAATTTTACACGGCAAAAAGTGTATCTTATTTGATTTCTCAGGTGTTTCAGAAAGCTCTAGTGATTTGCGAAATTGTATGTTTTAAAATCTGTTTTATACAATTTTATTAATTACGGTAAGTTCATATTCCCTATTCCTAGTTAATGTGCTTACTATTCATAATCAGTTATTACCAATATATATATAAGTTAAAGGATTTCGGGCATTTTAAAAATAGTTTTCGTATACTCTTCAGGTTAATTAGTTATCAAATCTCTGTAATCAATATGGAAAGCTTCAATTAATCCCTCTGCCCTTGTTATTATGTAACTAAGCCCCGTTTTTCTCGGTGCAGCACTCGTAAATTGCAATAAGCTGACAAAGATGGAATATCACTCTAATCGCGCTCGCCATTTCTGACAGATCAAAGTTCACATGCTCTCGAAATCCGGCCACAATCGCAACAATCCCAACCACCACAAATCTCCACTCGGTGTCGGCCAACAACTCGCAGCAGCCAGCTGTTTATGCTATGGAATTCTTTCTTTCTATTTAATCGCGGGAACCGGTATGGAAAAATGTGTTCAGCCAACATGAAAGTTGAGAGGCATTTAGTTATTTTTTTTTTCTGCCAGAGATTGCCAAAGCCAAAGTCAATTCCTCCCCAGCCAAAGCGCAAGCCAAGTTAATACCAAACTCAAAGAAAGAAAAGAGATGGCTGAAGGCGCCACGATGGCAACCTGAGCTGCTAAGTAGCATTTCTGCCGTGTGTTACTCGTGTTGTTGTTGTTGTTGTTGTTGTGGTTCTTGCCCGCCGGCAGTTCACCCAAACAACAACAACAACAACCACATGTGTTTGTGTGTGTGTTGTGTATCTATGTGTGCCACAGTGGCAGAACCACATTTGCAAACGGCCTCTAACGACCTTGCGTTTGACAAAACATGATCAGTTTTAACACCGTCTCCGTCTGCGTCTCTCTTTCGGCCAGCTCGCTCTATTGGCCATCTCCACACTGATAAACAAAAGGGATGCCATTTAGAGATACATTCGGATATTATTATTAAAGAAATATATACTGCATTTGTTAGGATAACAAATTATCTCTTGGCATTTTCCTTAATTAAAGATCTTCTGATAATATCCACAAGATGTTTCAATTAATAAATACTTAATTAATTAATTAATTAATTTATTAATTAATTGCCTTGTTCTAAACTATTCCTTAAATTCTAATACATTAAGATGATAAATATGGGAGTTATTTATACATTAAAGTTGCAAAGTTGCAAGTTGCTTTCTATCTCGCTTGCACTCTCGGTGGCGCTGGTTCGAGTCCCAGCTGTAACGCTCAAAAACTCCGTTTTACTGACTTTATGTGGTTATTTTAATAGTAAGCGATTATATTTTCTTGCTGTGCACACTAGCTCCGAGTTAACTCGGCCAGGTTGGCTGGAGTCTGTCGCTCTAGACACGGAGTGAATATGGTAATGACAGTCTTGTGGTTTTATGGTCATGTGTATTTTGTCACTTGTGGGTTACGGCTCCAAATTGGAATCGAAATCGGAATTGGAATCAAAAGAGGCAGAATCGGAATCGGTATCGGGTTTAGAATGGAATGCCCAAGAATTTGCAGGAAAGGAGTTGGCAGACCTGTATGAAAATATTTGGCCAAATCTGGTTTGCCGGTTGCTCTAGAATTCCATATTCGCAAAAGTGAATTTATTTAGCCAAAGTTATGCACACTAAAAGATCTCTAATGATTTCAATTTGCTGATTTGCCCCTGGGTGATCGTAAATCCTTCATTAATATTAATCTAGCATTGCTAAATAGATACAGTCAGTATAGGGAGGGGAAAAAACCCCGAGTCACTTTCCATTTACCTCTCATCCTGCCGTCTCATTAATATTAATTCAAAGTTCCTTGTTAATATTTATCAATCACCCGCTGGTTGTATCCTCTAATCACATGTTTACCCATTTTCCAAAGCACGAATTTCATTTGCAAAATATTCATTCGACATGAGACATAAAAGTCCGGCTCAATCATTCGAGGAAAACATCCCGAAAATCGTTTAAATCATAAACCATTAGGAGCGAATTCAGCGGATTCAGCATAATATTCGCATAAAACCGAAAATTTGTAGTTATTTCGAGGGTGTGGCAGTTACCCATTTTCATGGCTTGTCCTTGACGGTTTTCCACCACACAGCAAATATACATAGTATGTATATGTACATAAACCCCCCTCCGTATATTAATATATTTCATGCAATAAACGCCAGTCGTAAACTTTCGACTTAAATGGGTGGGAATAATACGAGACTTACACACAGTAAGTACGAGAACTCATTGAAGCGATAACCTTTTTCAAGCATCCGAAAAACTGAATGGGACATTATATTAAAGAAATTAATATGAAGAGCGACTAACTTTAGGGTTTCTAATATTTCTTATCAAGGAATGATAACAAGATTCTGAGCTTAAGATGGATTTAAGGAAGATTCCACACATTTATCTAACAAATTTCAAATTGGCTTACTTAAGATAGATTATTTCCTCAGGTTTCAGCAGGAAGCGAAAGCGGAAGAAAGACTGATTAAGTAGATAAGAGTGGCATATAATAAAGGTCTATAAAATCATGTAAGCTGGTATAATTTAATTACAATAAATCCTCAACAATTATTAGTACATATTTTCAAAGATTTGCATTATAATATTTGTGTAATAAGTTTTTTTTTATAATTATGTACAGTTAATATTTAAGATTTAGTGTGTACGTTGGAAAGGACAGATTTATCCATAATTTGCATTATTTGTATTAATTATCAATGATATGGCTTTAAGCTCCGATTACGGCCTTAACGTCTTGCACGCTCCATTGAGGAATTTGTGTATTTTTGGCGGTATTTCGTGTTAAGAGCGAAAACTAAGAGAAATCGCATCGCACAGCTCGGGTTAAATTCGATTTCATGAACTTTTAATGATTTCAGGGAGCGAAAGAGGCGGAGATAGCGACGCGGAAAGAGACAGCTATAGCAACGGCGCCTTCCCAGTAAGGTGGCGCCAGTATCGTATTCTTTTTTTTTTTATTTTGCGATTTTGCTGCTGCTTTTTAATTTCGGTTACGCCCACTTGACGACGACGACGACAGCAGCAGCAGCAGCAACAATGGAAATAATAATAACAACGAAGCGACGCGACGCGACGCGTCTCGCCGCGAAATGAAGCTCAGCCGCAGGCGAAAATAAGATTCTGCGATCGATCGATCGGTTCGATCGCTTGGATCGCTTGGATCGGATCGCTCGATGGCTCGATCGGCGCCAGCTCGATCGCTTGCCGCTCAAATTGGAGCAGCGGCGTTTAGCAGCGCTTAGCGCTAAATTAGCAACAGGCTCACGACAGCTCCACTGGGGGAAAATGTGGGGTACTTTTGTAATATTGAATATTATATTAGGGTTATATGGATAAGTTTTTTAAAGATTTGTTCAATAGAAAAGATCTTGACATCATCTATGTTTTAAGGAAATTATCACAGCCCTGATAGCTTAAAAAAATAGGTAATCAAATATGTAACTTTATAATAATAAGATGCGTAACGCCATACGATTTTCTTACACTTCAATTTTCAGGGCTGGCTCCAAAGCTGGCACCGGACTCTCTTGAAAGGTGGTTGAAAATCCAAAGACAAAGCTTATTTATTTAATGATTAAGTATATTTTAATGAACGATATAATAGCGTTAAATAAATGTTAATATGTAATTCTATCACTAAAACAAAAGCCAATAAATAATAACAAGAAATAAATAAATGAAAATCTGTTCTGATTTATTTCCAAGTGTCTTGGCAACCCTGTCGCAGCATCACCTGTCCCTGTCGACAACCCCCTCTCTCCATCTCATCCCGCTATCCCCCAACGATCAGCCAGCTGAGCACGCGCTCGCTTAATGACGACACGAAGCTGTCAGAGCGAGTGGGTGAGAGAGGAAAAAGGGTGGCCGGGTGCTGGAGACGGGAGTGAAAGAGAGGGGCTATCGCCTGGTAGCTGGCGACGAAAAATCACTGCGGCGGCGCCAAGTGTTTGTCAAACGATCGACTGTCGACCATCGACTCAATACATATAGAGATCGAGCCAACACCGAACCGAATACCCTTGCCAATACACCGCCACACCAATACCACGGCGCGACCCACACTGCGCGAAACCCGTTTGACGACCTTGGATCATAAAAATTCACCAGAGAGGGACAGGGATGGCCTCAGGGAGACAGAGAGAGAGAGAGAGAGAGAGAGAGAGAGAGAGAGAGAGAGAGAGAGAGAGAGAGAGAGAGCGATAGAGTGAGAGGTAGCAAGGGGAATGTGGGAAGAGGAAGAGGAAGAGGCGAAGCCAAACAAATGCAAACAAACTCAAACATTTCGGTCGAATCCGGCCAAAAAAAACCCGTCAGCTGTTTGAGCTTCTTTTCCTGGTGCACAGAGCGAAAAGTGTATCTTTAGTTATTTATTTAACTAATTCCCCATTAAAGAACAATTAGACAATGTGACTTAGCCATTTGTATCTGCCTTTTAATTTAACACAAAATGATTTAGTTACCGGGTGTCTCATAGGGTATAAAGGTTCTTTACTATAGTTTGTATCCCAAATATTAAAAGCAGAGCTTGTACTACATTAACTCTGGAAAATTCGACTAATATAAACTCTATAAACAATGTTGGATGTATTTCTCTCCCTGTAGCTCTAACGGTAGTATACAAAAATATTCGACCTTATGGAGTGTTTTGGCTACAAATTCCTTGGTGAAATATTCTACACATTTTTGGTATTTTTCATTTTGGCAGGCCGCTAAGGAAGTAGTGACTGCAATGACACGAGTCTGAATGTCCTGCTGGCTGGACACTGGCGTCGTCCCATGCTGGGAACGAGATGGAAAAAAGGGCGGGAGCAGGAGAGGGCCTGACAGGAGGAAGAAAGACGGCGGAACCGGGGTACAAGAGATTTATTTCAGCGAGCATGTTTATGTTATTTCATTTCGTTTCATTTCGCTTTAAGTGACTTTTATCGAGGCCAAAAGGCGAGCTCCACTCGCAAACTTGGCAAGGATCTGTGGAGCCTTAAAAAACGGAGCGAGAAGTGTGGAGGAATACGGGGGTAGAAGATGGGAAATTAAAGTGGCAAGCACTCAATTTGGTTTTTTTTAAGAGACTCACCTTGCACTCGCAGTTGTAGCAATTGAACTGGTCCAGTTTGACTTCTTCGCCTTCGTTCGAGCAGGATATCCTCAAGCCTGCAAAGGAAAGAAAGTGTGGATTAGTAATATATTTAAGTTCTTATCGGTCGGTGGTGCTGGTTAATCCCCTTCCCTGGCAGATAATCCCCACCCACTGCATTTCCTGCCCCTGACGTTGACTCTTGACGCAATAATACCAAACAAACACAAACAAGACGATTCATGGCATTTACAAACGCCGGAAATTGCCCACCGACTGAGATCTTATCCGAGCACGTGACCCAAAATGGACTCCTCCTCCAATCCCAATGCCCCGCACCTCAGTCCCAGCCCCAACTCCCCCGTTCTTATGCAGCTGATCTCCATTCCACAGGTCAATGAGATTAGGCCAATACAATATGTATAAATGGGAATGTGTGTATAATGTGCACGGAAAGAAATCGAAGGGAGATCAAGAGCATAAGTTTAAAAATTTACTTTATATGTTAAATAATTCATTATTTCCTACCATATTGTTTTTAACTCTTCTACTAATATTCTACTATTATTAGTAATCTCTATCTGAAGGAAAATTATTAAACAGAAATGGGAAAGAAATCTTTTAAATGATATAATATAAATAATAATTAATTAATTTGTATATAATTTTAGCTTGTCCTTGTTTCTCTCCGTATAAGCACTCTTCTTCCTCGCCCTGCTGTTGTTATTGTTGCTTCTTTATATCGTTTTTACCTTTTCCTTAGCCCGGCGTCGCTGTCGACGTCGCTGCTGGCGCTTAAGTCAAAAGTAGCGAAGCATTGCATGTTAAACATGTTCCAACACAACAACAATAACAACTGCAACACAAAAGCCATAACAACAACAGTGCGGCAGCAGCAGACCAAAAGGCAAACGGAAACGGGAGAGGGAGACAGGTACAAACAGTGATCAAGGTGGGAGAGGGAGGGGGGACACGACCCCAGCAGGCTCAGTTCACTCTTCTTCTTTCCGAACCAAAAGAAAAGAGAGAAAGAGGACCACCTGCAATGTGCTGATAAACACACACACAGACAGACACGCGCGCCATCTCACTCGCTCTCACCCGCTGGTTCGGCGATAAATGAAGACGCCGGCGCTACACAGGCAAAAATTACTAGGTTTTAAGATCCCAAGTATTTCATTTATATTCAACCATGTTTTCAAAAAAGTTATTTCATTTAATCAAGATTTATAATGAACTTTTACAAAATAAAATACATCAATACATATACTTTAAATATTTAATATTTTTAAAAATTTAAATAAATCATATGCTGAATAAAATAGGTAAATTCTGGAGTTAAGACCAAAGGAGGTATCACTACTTTAAAACTTTAGAAGTATTATATTTTTAGATAAGCAAATATTATTTTGCTTAATTTTTTTTTCTGTAAATTAAGTAAATACATTATTTTTAAACAATGATTTTTAAATGAAACAAAATATAATAATTTAAAGAATATAACCAAATATTTCCCTGTGTAGAGGAACAAGTCAAGAGGTAAGAATTGTGATCCATTCGAGCTACCTTTCCGTTCCTCGCCATCGTCTTCCTCTTGCCCTGATCTCCGTGGGCGGCTTTAGGACTTTGTTTTATTCAGCATTATTATCGTGGTTCCTCCTACTTGATCTCTCCCCAGCTCCAGCTCCAGCTCCAGCGCCCAGCTCCCAGCTTTTCCCTCCCAGAAACAATCTGTGTAATTTGGTCGCTTGTTTGTTTTTGGTTCGCTTTGTTCTTTGATGCCGGACCTCTCGGATGATTGTTGTTCTTGGTCGACTCTTTCCTGTTATGCGATTGTGTCCTGCTGGTTTTTCCCTATAACAAACTCTTCTTCCCCCCAAATCTCCTAAATCAAATGAAAATTTTCTCCTCCCTACAAAAAAAACAAAGAATGAAATTTTTTGTTTTCGCTGCCCGCTGCCTTTCTCTTTTCGACTAGAACACTTAATGAACTGGGTTCAAGTAACCCGATATCGACATTGCAATATATTTAATTTATGCGATTTTTATTTTCATTTAACACACTCGAAAATCCATAAAAAAAAGCCCACTCAGTATGTTTTTTAGAGAAGCCCAGACGAAATAAAAAATAAAACAAAAAAAAAAATGCCCGAGACGGAGACAACGCTTGAAATGCTCAGTCAGTAGCCAATATATAGAGGCTATATAGGAGACTACCTACCCCGCCCCCCCCCCCACCCGATTTCGGTCCTCTCCCCTGAACCGCTGGCGTCGGCGACGTTCGCCGATTAATCACAGTCGCAGATTAAGCGCCGGCCAATGGATTGGAAGGCGGGGACTAGGAGGGGGTCAGCAGCGGTGGGTCAGAGGTGGGGTAGAGCCGGGAAGCTGAGGGGGCTACGACGGCACGTGTTTGGAGCGGACACGAGCGTACGCCTAACAACAGTCCAAAGCGGTACTCAGCATTCTTACAAATCATTTAACTACTATCTGTCTCTCTCTCTAGATTTATAAACAATGGGGGATTCCAAAAAACATTATCTACTTCTAGTTCCTTCTGCCCAATTTTCATTCAAATATAAAAACTATTTTGAGGTTTAAAAAATAATTGATTTCATTTAAAACCTGAAAATATTACTCATTAATTTTCAGTTTAATGGCTTATCTCGATTAATTGTTTCGTTCATTTCAAGCTTTATTCAAAGGTTTTTTTTTATTTTTTTGGAAGCCAGAAATAAAGATGAATCACACTTCAATTTAAGGAGAACTATTATGTCAATAGCTTACTAATTGTCAAACAATGAGGACTATCTACAAACCCCTTTTTTATCATCCATAATACTTATGAGTAATAATACTTTCTCCGTAAAAACTCACGCCCAGCGAAAGGTCAACGAGTGGCTCCATCTTACATATACATAGGTTCCTCAAGTCGAATTCTGACTAAGTTGACAATCGCTAAAAAAGTTAAAGTTTAACCCAGCTCCTATAACCTATCGATGCAGTTGGCACTTAAAGCTGTTATAAGCTCGTAAAAATCAGCTAAAGTCCATGATTCATAGTCATAAGCTCATAGTGAATCCGACAAGCCGCTTAGGTGGGTAGTGGACTGAATTAGTTGGGTAACATTATTTTCCAACTCGGTAAGAATGTTGATCTTCATCAAGGTTAGATGAAAGTTTAACGATCGGATTGAAAACAAAATTTATGGCCAGAAAAGTGATAAAATAATTATGATATTAGGGGAACAGTCCTCAACGATTTCAGTTGGATCGTAAATATATTATTGATGAGGTAATCAATGTTTTTATGCGAAAGAGACGGATCCGAGAATTTATGAGGCATGACCCAAAGATATTAAGCAATATCTCTTAATTAATTGAGGTATTCTTTGAATTACAAACTTTTTAATGAAATCTGTAGACTATTTCAAAAGAACGCTAAGTATCTTAAGCCAAACGTGGCAAAAAAAAGGTAGCAAATAAGGAAGAAACTATATACCAGATCTATTTTTAAATAAACAATCTTTAGGGCTGGCTTATAAATCTAATTTTGGGCTACTTGACAAAAAAGAACGTTTATTTTTCGCATTTGAAAACTCCTTAATGATCTCTTAAGAATCTCAAGAGCCTGAGAAGTGAGCACTTACAAATTATTTGTGTTAATATTTATAGATCGATCGATCCATTTATAGAAACTCACCGTGAAGACTTTGGCCCACTCCGGCGGCGACTACCTGTATTTGGATTTGGATGAGGGCCAGCAGGATCAGGACGAGGATTGGCCCCTGGATCTGTCTATATCGGCTATTTGCTGCTGCTGCTGATGACGATACTGATGATGACTTGGCAGATGGTTCCCGTGGCTGCTGTCCACTTGAAGAAGACTGCGCAGAAGATTTCCCCTGGCCGCTTGATTGGCAACACATTTTCACAGACGGTCGATGTTCGCGGAAATCTCTATTAGTTTTTCCTCTTTTTCCGATAAATGCTTTTTCTGTGGCTGCGTGCGCGGCTAGCGTGAATTATGACTGGAAAGAAATTGTGTTTGGTGGAGAAAGATCACGATCAAGCCGGTTAGTTTAAAAATAACAGAGGAGCGGGCGAAAATAGATTTTTGTTTGGATATTCTGCAGGTGTCTCGTACCAATTTGTACCTACAACTTTGTTGTTCAAATTAAATATAGAACCGGGCGTGTGTGCGTCTGTTTTGGTTCTGAATCAGAATCTGACCCAGAGACTTTGCACTTGCCGCATCCAGAGGCATTAGGGAGAGGGAGAAATTTGCCCCGACCAGTAAATCATTTCGTTTTGGGTTTTACGACTCCTCCGCAGATGAGATATGGGATTCGGTTTGGTTCCTTTCGCCAGCCCTCGAATTCTGCGAATCATCTCACCGACAGAACCGACAGAACCGACAGAACCGACAGAGAGGTGTTAAGACAACCTGGACATTATTAGTTTTGCGATTTATGGGCGCGTACTCGGATATACTCTCGGGCCGGCCTGCGTGCGTATTGGTTCAGGTAACAACAGATATGGGCCTTATGTGTGGTGGCTCTTTGTTCGCCGCTCTCGACTGGCGGATCATAAAAATGTTAATGATCTTTGACGGGGCTGGCGCCAGCCAGGGAATATTGTAATGCTTGTTTGAGTTATAATTAATTTCGATGGCGCATAATATTTTATTATTTGTCTTGGACAAGCGCACGAATTCGCCAAAGATCTGTTGTCTCGCAACTTCTCCTCGGGTTGGCTTTCGGTTTTTCGGCCTTTTGGTGTTTTTGGTGTTTTGGCTTTTTGACTTTTTATTGATTTCTAGCCGCTGCTTCAAAGTGGCGCCAACCAAACGCCGAACCAATCGCAATCGCACCAAATGCGGATACGAATCTCAGTGAATCACTAAGCGCTAATCCCAATCCCCGGCGTAATCCCAAGACCTGGCTCGACTGGGCTCGGATCCCGTTCCCATTTCAGTTCCCCTTTCCCACTCGGAGATCGTGTGACACACCCAGAGGCGATCGGTGATCGGTGATCGGGAGAGCGGACACATGTACATATATGGGAAAGAGAGATTCGACGGCCCAAATCGGTGCTTGACCTAACAAATGTCACCGGCATTCGGACAAGTGTCAATGGCCGGTGAAAGTGATGGACCAGGGAATACCCTCTAGGATTTTGGTAATTAAGGGAAGAGAGGGGTGGCTGTACTTCAGTATATACAGAGTAATACGTTTTAATTACTATATTTCCTAAAAGTAAATTGCATTAAATAGAACACCAGAAAGACTATAGGGCTTAATTTATTCCTGACAAATAGGGACAATCCTCCACAACTTCCAGTACCCATATGCCGCCGCAATCGGCGGCACTTGTCACACTCCCTGCTGAACTGATAAGGCCTAAGCTCATATATTGGACTATATATGTTAGCAGCCTGAATAATATGTTAATTTCTGCACTTGATAACGCAACATACACATATGAGCGAAAAAAAAAATAACAAATGCAGTGATCGCCTACGTGACGATCGCTTCGATTTTCGCTGCCGTTTCCGCTCCCGATGATTAGCTGCAATTTGTCAAGCGACTCGCCGTCGCTGACAAGGACAATGTAAATCATCAGTGGGCACAACTATACGAATATAGCACTATATAGTGCTTACCTCCCATAAGCCCCTTTCTGGGAAATGGCTCTTTGTTCGAGAGCACGGGCATTAGGCGACTTTGATTAAGTGGCAAGACTTCAGATTAATCACCGAACCTCGCAGAGGAATTTCTGCGTTCAGCGTTCAGGAAGAAGGAGGGCTAGCTGTGCTGTGGCGACTTATGTAACACAGCGAGAGCGCTTCAATGTCGCCGTGATTCCCCCACCCGGTTGCGGATTTCAAGAGCTCCTCCTCGAGTGCCATTCTAAATTCTCGACTCTTACTTGATTCTTGTCAAGGGCCCAGCATTGGGGCTCGCGTTCTGATTTCAATTGGATTGCGCCAGTCCCGCGGCTTATCGTGTGTGGGTTCATTGTTCATGTTTTCGAATGCCCCTGGCGATGGATGGGTGCCGTGCCACATGTGTGTGTACGCAATTTCCAAATCGACAAATCGCCAAATCTCCAAGCCAGGCCAGGCTGGTTTTTTGAGCCTCGGGTTAATGTGCGATTGAGTGAATGAGTTGAGAAATATCAATACCAAAGACTGTGGCGCTGCGGCGCTAAGAATAGCCGGGAAATTAGCGGGGCGGGCGGCATTTAATTCGAGGTCCAGTTCCTAAGATCTGGGGTCCCTCTCTCGCCATAATGTGTGTAATTGGTTATCCGAGGGCATTACATGAGTCACAGACCTGGGCCTGGACGATGTCGTGCCAATTAAAATGGCCGACGGCCAGTGATTATGGCCAGGCGTCTGCACAGAGAGAAAAACCTTACATGATTTTACTGTATTATATGCGGAAGTCTACCATTCTCAGTATCTAAATTATATAATAAACACCTCTTTAATATAGATATAATATAAAAAGTGTATATTCCATTTAATATTGTGTGTGAGCTTGGATTTTGTTTGCAGTGTGGGCTTTCTAATGGTTCCGACATGGCGTCAACCCAGCCGACAAGGCCAGGGCAATTAAGTGAACTCGGGGTTGCGTTGCACTTCAACTGCGGCAAATTGGTTGGGTTCTGGCTCTAAGTTCTGGCCTCTGAAAGCCGGCTACTTGGTTCCCAAAAGGGTTACGCATGGCACGCAGACGGCGTCTAGACGGGGCCCTCTAATGATCGGCGGTGGCTATGTATGGCCAGTGGTAGTGTGTGTGCCTAGGTAGGCCTACCCTCAGGTAGCCAGTGCCAGTGCCAGTCCCTATCCCTGTCCTCGGACTGGAACTCAAACCCGCTCCCTATCGCACTCGCGCCATCGCAAATTCCACTTAAAAGCCCGTCCGTCCTGCCAATTACTCGCAGAGTGGACCATGTCGCTGGCTTAATTCAATTAACAGCGGAATGCCGGGCTCCTCTCTTGGCAGTTACAACCCAGCCTACGGCCATTAAGACCCCGAGAGATCAGTCGTAATCCCCGCAAGCGGCGCCAAAAAAAAGCCCCAACAGACTTTGGCAAATCATGCAAATTCCACAGAGCCAACTACAAGACACGACTCCGACTCCGACTCCGACTCTGATAGCAACTCCACAGCCAGCCACACACAACTCCCCGTCGAGAGAGTCTGATTCGGATCCGATCGCTTGGCTGGCAACTAATTTCAATGTATTTGCATATTGAAGTCTGTTTGCCACAACAATGAGATGGCTAAAAACGCACATTTGTCAAATCGCTGGGGCCTGGGGACTCTGGGGCTAGTGTTTGGTACAATTTCATCTGGCAGAAACCGAAACCAAGTTGACGATTGCCCAAGACAATGGGCCAAGTCAAGTCAAGTCAAGCCAAACAGCCGGAGTTAACCAATTCCGTGTGCGGGGAAATCGAGGGGCTGGGGGCTGGGGGACTTACTTGGGGCTTGGAGAAACGAATGCACCCAACGACATAATAAAGTCACAAGCCAGACACAACTGAACAAAAGCTAAGCTATTAGCCATCATCATCATCATCATCATCATCGGTCTCATCGATGGGCCCAGCCCAAGTTCGGAGTGCCAGGACCACAGTGAAGACCTCAAACTGGTCCTGTCTCCTCTCCCGATGGGTAATGCGATTTTAATAGCGTTCGAAGCCGAGTGCCAAACTGAACAGAACAGAACGGAACGGAGCCGATCCCAAATGTGCCGGAATAAGTGCTCCATAAAAGTCACACGTCGTACGCTTTAATTAAACGAGATTTCTCTGTTTAGTTTTCAAATAACTTGGGGGGTTTTTTTTCTAACAAAAGAAATGTGGATTGAAATTAAAGAGGTTTCATTTGAATGATTCAAACTTGTTTTCCCAAATGAAAACTGTGTTTTCCAATGAGGGGAAATCAAGTCAATAGAAGTGAGAGAGAGTTTAACTAGCAAATTAATGGAACTTGTTTAGTTTTTAAATAATCAATTAAAATCTCTCTTTATTGAGAGGAATTTATAATATTTTATGCAAGAGGTACTTCTTTAATTTTAATTATGTTTTTATATCGAAATCCTTAGCAAGTAGAGAGAGTTTTACTTATATTTAAAGTGGCTTTAATTTAATTTTGGTTTTTAGTCTAAAAATAATTCCAAAAGATGCCTTTTTCCTTACCCAAAAACATATAACAAACAGTTGATTTGGGAATCTATATCATTTGCCGAAATTAAACTAGATATTATGAAAGTTTTCGATATAGTATCGCGACTATCTAAGGCAAGATATATCGGAGTTACATAGTTTATATCTTATAAAGTAAACCCCTATAAAATATCAATCAATATGAAACAATGATGTTGAATCATGTGGAATACTATTATTTTCGTATATGAGTTAATCATCTAATTTAATTAATAACAATAACGCAAAAGAGCATTTCAATATACAATCCCCAAATTTAAAAAATTTAGAACCTACGCCCAATTATCGCCCAATTTAGTTCGATTCAAAGCAGAAGAGATTCAGCGATTGAAATTCATATTTGCAAGATCTGCAAAATCTCTATTTATGGCTTCTCGGACATATTTTGATCATCTGTTGATTGCCAGACCAATCAGCTTAAGCCATTTAACCCACAGCCGTTTTTGGACCCGCCGCCACCAGATTACCCCGATCCAAGCCAATCCAATCCACTGATTTTCCCCCTGCGACTTAGTCACCACTAGCAGCATCAGACCGATTCCTGGCCATATAAGCCCAGCGCCGAGACGAAGTCTCTGCACAGCAGACTGGTCATGGCCATGAATCATGGATCATATATAAAATGATTTTTATTATTCTTAACTACTCATTGGGTTTGGCTGGCAAATTATTAATAAACTCGGGGCACATACATATATGGTGGCTTTTTAGAGTGCGGGTGCTGCCTCGTTGAAATTCGAGTATTATTTGCGAATTTACCGCAAAATCTATAAATAGCAAACAGAACGATTAATTGATACACAGACACAGTACGCCGCCAGTGTGTGTATTTCAATCCAAAGTCGAGCTTTTTTTGCAGAGCAACAACAATAAGGAGGAAAACCCACAACAGGCAGCTAAAAAATGCGATCAAAACAACAACAGAAATTCCACACAATTTTTATTGTGCAATTATTTAGGCGAAAGTTAATCAAAAAAAAAACTACACAAATACGAAAAATGCGCTGCCTTCTTTTTGTTTTGTCCAGGGGGAAAAAAAACCGGATTTACTGATCGAAGATGAACGCTGTATAGCTGTAAACAATTTTTTAGAAACAACCCATCGAACGGACCAAACAAACAAAAAAAAAAAACAACAACAATAATAAAAAAACTCAGGAAAAAAGAAACAACAAAACAGCAAATTTGAGCAGACGATTTACGGGAATTCCAACGAGTGACGTGCGGAACCCGAATTTTACGTTATTGTTGTTGCTGTTGCCTCGGTTTTGGTAGCCGCTTCTGGCACATTTGTTTAATGACAATCTCCCCAAAATGTCAGAGAAATAAAAAAAAATATACAAATTCCCAGAGAGCTGCATAGCAATTATAAATGAAGAAATTAATGCGAATTGTAAATGGAAATGTCTGCATTCACTTAGACCTCTGGGCGTTATTTATTACTTAATAACTTAATTGTAAATACAAACTAGTTTTCTAACATTTATTTGTTTAGTTTAAAATATTTCAGATAATGTACTGATTGGTTGGAGGTTGGTTTTAGGTGTTAAGATTTATTTAGAACTATATTTAAGAATACAGAACTTGATATATATGGAATTTACTATATAAAACCCTTGTGGAGGAAGGGTTATAGGGAATTTTAATATAATTTCTCTTTATTTATTCCAACATAATAGTTCAGATTAGAAGTCATGGAGTTTTCTTCATTTAAAATTCTTGAAAGGACATTTTTTAATTAATTAAATACAGTTTCGGTTCCCACTCAAGACATATTGTTTTCTTTGATATATAAATATTATATATCAAAGATTGCAACGCCTCGAAAAGAGTATGCCGTCTTCGGTTTACCAACCCCTTCCCATTGATGGCTTACAAGTTTCGTTTGATTTCAGCAATCAAAATGGTTTTCACAGGCAAATTTATTGATTAGCACGCAAATGCGAATTGTTTGAATATTTTCAGTTCTGCTTTGTGCCATGGAGCCGAAGGTGTGAGGAGGGGTTCTGCGAGTGTCTGTCGAAAGCAAACAGGTGCTGGTGGCAACACAGCACAACACTTGGGCGCCACAGCCAGTTCTCTGCTCGATCCGATCGGATCGGATCGGATCGGTTCCGTTTTGTTCTGCTCGATATGATTTCGCATGAAATTCGATATGGCCATAAAGAATATTACCTCTTTATGCGAGTGTGATGCGATCGTCATTGTGCATATGGCACACTACATTCCGCATTCCGCATTCCACATTCCCCAGTCGTGATTCAGTCCGACTCTGACTCTGACTCTGACTCTGGAGTGTGTGGACTTCCGTTTCTTCTTCTTCCGCGGATGGTCGTCTTCAAGCCAAGTTCGTTGCTAGAGTCTTTCGTTGTGGGTTCGCTGCCAGAGTCTTTCGTTCTGGGGCTCGCTGCCAGAGTCTCTGTCGCGTTGTCTCGTGTTCTCTGTTCGGCGATCGGCTATCGCTTAATGTGTCTGTTAATTCACGTTGATGTGCTCATATATCTTCGCTCTGCGATTTCAGTGTTCGACTTTGACATGCAATGGGGTCTGGGAATGGGAAAGGGAATCGGAGTGGGCTCATAGCTCTTGTGTCTTGTGTGACAACTGGGCTGTATTTACTTTTATTTTTTTTTTGCTAGCTAAGGGAAAGAAAACTCGCCGTGCAGTGCAGTTGCACTTGATCAGCTTCGCTCGTTCGGCTGGACTTTTGTTTATTTGTCTGACGTCGTGTCGTGACGTTGAACCTGCCACAAAGACGGGCAGACGTTGCCCCGTAGGTGTTAATTCAATTACGGCAACAATGCCAGACCAAATCACGGCAGCTGCTTCTGCTCCAAATTCTAGTGACAAGTCGGAGCTAATGAACAGATCGATCTGTGACAGAGAGCGAGTGTTGTTGGCCTTTTGAGGGGAAGTTACACAATCGGAAATGCTTGTGAATGATTCAAGTAGCGTTCTTCAAGAGTTAAGGTATATATTCAGCTATTTAATATTTAGTTTATTCATTTATTATATGTTTTAATGTCTCTTTTTAGCTGTGTGAGGCATTTTTAGATTCCCCTTTTTTCTGGAATCTCACCACATTTCTTTAATGAAAACTCTATACTTTATATTCAAATATTTACAATCAATTTCTCTTTCCAGCTGACTTTTTCCCAATCACTTTTCCGCCTAGACTTAGAGCGACGGCAGCCGAGTATTTCATAAACATTTACTATCCTTTTGTTTACCAAAATGGAGGCCCGCAACCACATATAAATTAGTCTGTTTACGAGTGGAGTGCCAGCAGCAACATGAACGTCAGCGTTGATTTGAAATTAACATATGATTATCACAAATTTTGCTTCCATTTTTATGGGCAACCCGCTGTTTCGTTGTTGTTATTATTATCATTTTTTTTTTTTACAAGTTTTCATGGATTTTGCATAGGAAATACATAAATGCACATTAATACATTTACATACAAATGAGCGATGGAGCGGCTTGGAGAAAAACTTGGTATCATCTGCATAATTTGTGTGAAATTGCGACTACAAATTGCTCATCTAACCCCCTGGCACTCATAGTTCCACAAAAAAAGAGAGAGAAATAACTCGTCGGACTTTGGATTTATGGGATTTATGGTTTGGCGAAGCCAAGCGCCACACGAGCGTTGTTATCAAGGTGCTTTACTGCCTCACTACTCCCATTACCAGATATCCAGCTGGTTAGATCCCCCCTCCCCTGTCTGGAGATACACATATTATGAGCCCGTATTTATATATTCACACTCTGAAAATCATATTTCTTTACTTTAATTTAAAGGAAAAGCTTTGTTTGGACCTTGGAAAATACTTTGTTTAGTTCATATTAAACGCAGTTAAGCTCTTGAAGGTGTATTTTATTTAAGAACTATTTCTGCTTTAATTCTTTATAAAATACAAATATAAATTACATATCTGGACAGCCTTTTTTGCGAGTGTTTATCACCGACAATTGAAATTGTTTGTTCTCCGCGTATCGCTGGTTGCGCTGCCAAAATGCGGCTGACATTGTCGGACTGCCTGCCAGGGCAATAAGAATGTAAATAAATAAATAAATATTGTAAACAAATGTTCGTTTTTTGCCAGCTTGGCATATGTATGTACACACAGTGCAGTACACACATTTGGCTGTGTAGCTGCAACAAATGAGCTTGTCAAGTTAAATGGCACGCACCAAATGCTGTCAGCGAGGTTGCAAACATACACAGATACAAATACTAATACACACACACACACACTCTGGCAGTGTGGCATTGCCGCCATTTTGTCTGGCTGCACTGAGTAAATTGTTGCAATTGCCGACTGTAAATAACCCGAGCACAATGTGGCACAACACGGCGTATTAGTAATCTAGTTTATTTCTGTCCCATACCCAACAGCAGCAGGGGAAGTTACGGGTTTTTTTATTTTTATTTTCACTGTAGGGTTGGAAAATAGTGTCTGAAAACTTTGATTTCCCTTCTCTCGTTGCTTCCTTCCGTTCGCTCATACATACATTTCTTTGGCCAACTTGGAATGCGGCTAAAGTTTAGTTTTAGTTTTCAATCAACTTCTTTGTTTAAAATTTGTTTTGATTTCTTGAATATATCACAAAGTATGGTAGGGAAAATGTGAATAAATCTTAGTTTGCTTTTGAGATATACATTGTTTGGTTGGAAGAGATATGCGAGGTTTATTTTTAGGATTTATAAGAACTGAAAGTTTATGGAAAGAAATCAATATAAATGTTGAAAAGTGGAAAATAAATTTGTTTCTTATTTAAAACCAACATCTTTTTATGGCACTTGAATTAAAATAATTAACATTAAGATAACACTTACATATAATGGCTTGTAAACTATTACTAAGTGTTAAAAACAAGGATACAAACTCATTTGAAGGAGGTTGTTGTGCAAGGCAAATCCTGCCGTTTTCCTTTCCTTCCTCCAGAGTGGTTAATCCCACAAATGGCCATATGTAACCAACGGAAACTCCACCATTTTGTGTGAGTTGTTTTCCCCTGATTTTTGCAATCCCTGCCAATATTACATATGCTTTTTTATAACCCCCTCAAAGTACTCCATTAATCGGCTGAGTACACGCCGCTTAGTCTGGCACAACCACTACGAGCTATGCCAGCTCGGCGCGATATGAATGGAAGGGAGTATGGGGCTGGAGTGTCTATTTTTAATATCTTATCAGCGGCATTTTTATTAGCCGTGTATTGTTCGGCAAATATTAATTAGTTTCTCTGATTGTATAGTATTGTGCGAGAGCAACAAAGGGGTACGACGGTTACGGGTACGTTCTGTGTGCTTAGGTGTTTGTGTTTTGCGTGTCATGGCGAAATTATCGCTAAGTGTGTGTGTGACGCAGAACTACCCCCATCTGCTATCCCTTGGACCCCTTGGATTCCCTCTAAAATCGACGTTGTCTGGGGGCTGGTGAAATTGCAATCGACAGACAGAAAAGCTGCGATGACGCATGCTTTTTCTCACATCGCACACACACAAAGAGCACACACACACACACACACACACATGGACATATGGCGACAAAGAGGCTGACGTCATAAGCCATCCATCCATACAAGGGGGAAGTGGATATGGGCTTTTCCACAGAACTCTTGAAGCAAGGTCTATCTGAAATGGATTTTTGCTAGGATATTGTTTAAGTTATTTAACTTATTTTGTATTTATATTTTATTTGATTTTCTTAAAAATATATTGACAAAGTTATAGGAAGTCTGTCTTGCCATTTTACAAATTTAATGATTTTTCTCCCTTATTAAACTGTCAAGTTTGTTCTCAGGAAATGACCATATGGAAATGGAAATGAAAATGGGAAACAGAGGCTGGCAGAGACACACTCATAGGAAACTACCCCCGAATGCGTGTCAAGACTTTGGACCCACCGGAGTGGGCACTTGGCCCACTTTGCACAGCTGCAGCAGCGGCAGCAGCAGAAACACCAAAGCAACATCCACATCATAGAAAACAGAGACAGACTCCGACTCGGCGGCACTGGAGCAACATGTCCCACAGCCCCACATCCCACGCAGGCAATTAAGAACGCGACTTGGCTATTGGGTTACACTTAAACTTCACTTCGCTCGCCCGGCTTCGGTTTGTAGTCAGCATTTAAAATTATTTATTAGAAGCAACAGTCGGACAGGCCGTGTCACAGGCGGCGGGCTTCCAAAGGGGGGTTCCCCGGCGGGGGGAGCGTATCAAATGTTTTGCTTTTTGCTTCTCAGTCTTTTAATTTTGCTGTTTTTTTTTTTCTTCTGTTGTCTCCTATCCTATCGCTGGCTTGCTCGACCGAGTCTTCGGTCTTCTGTTTTGGGTTTTGCCAAAACGAAACGAGCCAAGCCGGCTTGTTAAAAAAAAAAAATAATAATAATAAAAAGGGGGGCTCAAAAGGGGGTTGTCAAGTGTCGGCGGCGGCGGCGGCTTCGAGGGGATACCACACCGTCTGGCGCTTGGCGACAGCAATTTACCTTTAAGCGAATGCAAAGGTATGCGGCGAGCGGCGGAAAAAGTAGTTACCCCACTGGAAGAATTCCTCGGCTCTGCGGTTCTTCGGCTTCTGCGGGGAACGGGAGTCGCAAGACGGAGACTCTAGCTGGACCATCTCTATAAATAAGCCGAAAGCTGAACCATAAATCACGGCCAGACGCACGAGTGTCGAGTTATTATGCGATCATATTTTAATTGCCGGATTATTATTATGCAGGCAGTGCCACAGACGGCAGCATAATCAAGTAGCAAACAAACAAAACACCTGCAGGTTGCAGTTCGGCTGACCAGGTGAGTGTGTGGATTGCAGATCGCTCGCCGGGATCCCGACACCGAACGCTGGACAGAAGTACGGTGTGTGTGGATAGTGTGGAGTGCCGAGTGCCGAGTGGAGAGCAAAGTGTGGAGCAGACCTGAAGACCCGCCGAAGATTGCAGACCGCAGATCGCAGACCGCCTGGCTCTATGGCTCTGGACAGGACAGGTGCTTGGACCTGGACCTGGACGTGGTCGTGGTCGTGGCCAGCAGAAAAAAAGAGAGTTGCTATATGAACTATATCCAATTGGGAAATCACAGCGAATTTCGAATGCTCTAGGATACATCGGAAGAGGGGTTTGAAAGCAAATTCAAGCATAAAGCCCTTCAGCAGGGACTTGAACCATGGTTTAAGAAGCAACTAGTGCAAGTGCGAGCGAGGGAGATAGAAGGATAGAAGGTGTAACTTAATTGTCTTATAACTCGGGGTTTCGTCATTCAATTATATTGAAATTTTTTAGAAACATCAACACAAGGATATTTATTCATAATTTATGATGCAGTTAAAATTCATAACCAAATTTATAAAAGTAAAAACTTTAAGAACCTTTTCAATCGCGTTAAATTCTGTACCTCAAGCTCCTAATGTATCTGGGATAGAGACATCTTACAGACAGACAGATATGAGAAAACTGACTCCTTTCTTCATTTGAATCCCCCTAAAAATTCAATGGCTTATGTGACTCGATCCTGGCACATAATGGACAATGCTGAGCAAACACTATCTGGCACTGTAATTACCCTTGATCCAAGGGTATTAACACATAGTAGTTTTTTTGAAACCAAATTCACATGCAGCCCGTTGGTTGGTTGTGGTTGTGTAGTTGCAGTTGTTACTGATGTTGTTATTGTTACTGTTGTTGTTATTGGTTGTTGGATGTCGGTGGCGGTGGGCAGAGGGGGCAAACGAGTTGGCCCCTGCCAGTGTGTGTTGTGCGGAGTATGTGTGCCAGTGTGTGTTGGCCGCTGTCAGTTGGCAAAACTGGTATGGTTGCATTTTTATTATAAAGCGAACAGAGAGACGACAACAACAAAAAGCGACACCTAGGCAGTACGGGAAAGTCTGTCCGCCAGTCTCCTCCTGCTCCTCCAGCTCCTCCACCTTCTCCTGCCACTGCAACGCAGGGAGGAATCAGGGATTGGGATGGGTATGGGGGATAGGGAGGATCGGGGATCGGGCACCTGGAATGGGAATGGCAATGGGAATGGGGACTGTCATCCACGGCCCGGTGTGTCGCCTGTTTAGTCGAGTACGCGAACTGCTAGTCAGACGTCTGTTCTACGGACATTACATGGACATGCCGGCGCACATTCATATTAACCCATGTAACTTAAGCCCACTCCCGCCCGCGCAGCCAACGGATCCCCCCAGCAATGCGCAGTTATTACCAGCATTTCTTACACAGCAACCAAAGGAAAGGGTGTTTTTTTTTCGTAAGGATAAAGCTATTATAATATTGGGGCTATCGAGCCAACATTAAGATCCGAAGAATACATATTATAAAATCTGAAGATGTTTCTTGTTATTTGTATAATTTATTTTCAAGAAAATTAAGTTGCATGCTCTTTATATTTCTCACAGAAATATTTAAGGACAGATTTTTTAAATAATTGAAAGAGCTAAGAAAAGTAAATTCAAAACTATTAAAAATAAGTTGTTATGGTCAAGAACGTCTATTTATTTCTATAAGAAATAGAAACGATTGCAGGGATTTATAAGCATTTATTATTTGCATAAAATATAGCTTAATCTTAAAAAATCCAACTAGATAACCAGTTTATTTTATACGTTGAAATATTTAAATTAATTGGCTTTACTACAAAGTTAGTTTAATAATATATCAGTAAGAATTATTAGATTGTTCGATTTATATGTGTAAGAGGTGGCTTAAATCGACGGATTAAAGAATTTTAGATCTTAAACCCCCTTTATTGCCGTGCACCCTTTATTGTGTCTCCTCTGTTTGCGTTTCGGCTTGTGTCTTTGCCATCTTCATGGCCCCGGGAGTCGTAATTTGTATTTGTGTGCCGTGTCCTTTTGCCAGTCCTCCGTTCCGTCAGTCCGTCCGTCCACCTAATGAGCCAGTTTATTGTATTCCCTATTCTTGCGCTGCCTCCCGAGGAGGATAATACTTTTTATGGTTATGGGAATGTAATACAGGAAATTGCCGGCGATTAGCTTAGTGACAATTCAAGCCGCAATTTAAGCTGCCGTTGCAGTTGCAGTTGCAGCTGCCGCCGCTGGTGATTTATCAGCCAAAGTCTGACAGTTAGCCAGTTTATCTATATATCACCGGGGCGATATTTGACACATCGTTACTAATTGGTTAAACAATATGTCTCACCGGGTGATTCATTCAGCTCCGGTCACAGAGATAAGGTGTTGTGTGTGCACTCAAGTATCTAGTATCTGTATCTGAAGAACTCTGTTTAATCGCTCACTTAGTTGGCGGCTGTTAAGCGGCTTAGAGTCGCTACAAGTTCTGGCCATTTAAGCGGCTGAATTGGTTTCGGAATTCATTGGTTGCCAGGCACCCGGCCGGCCATAAAGTTCAACTGTGAGTTTCCGCCTTGCAAAACTCTATGCAAATGTTTCATTATTAATTGCTCGATGGTCAGTCGGAAACATATGTTTGCCTATTCGTAATTTGATCGGCTTTCAATTTGCCATATTCATTATAATAAATTTGAAATTGAAAAAAAAAAACATAAAACAGAGAGAGGAAGAGGTAGAGAGAGAGGGAGCCACGGGCGAGTGCCGAATGTGATAATAGAATCCAAACAATTAAACAATTTTCGCAAAATGTTGAAACAACAAAGGCAGATAGCACACACACGTTCGCAGATACACACAGATAAGTGAAATGTTTATATGTTTCGCATTATAATAAAAAACAAAATCATCGCACAAAGAGCGGCCCAGAACAGCAACAATTACAATAGCAATAACAATAACAATAACAAAAACAATAACAATGCGCCGAGGCAGAGATTAATTACAAAGGAGAGAGAGGTAAAGTACTACAAGGAGGAGACGAGGAGGAGGTGGTTTACCCGTAATTACACTTCCAGATTTCCAGATGAGGAGTACGATCGGCGGAATCGAAAATTAATTATGCTTGACATGTTGCCCGCGATCATTTTGTTGTTGTTGTTGTTGTTGCTGTTGCTGTTGTTGTTGTTGCGGTTGTTGCTGGTGCTGCTGCTATTCTGGCCGATATGAATCGCATTTTCAATTGCTTTTTTTCGCCTGGGTCTATTTTATTATTTTCTTATTTTTTTCGCGCTTCAGAGACAGAAAGAGCGAGAGAGACACACACACACACACCGAGTGTGTGGGCTAGACAGGGGCAAATGGAGGAGACGGTGGAGACACACTTAGAACTCACTCGGGCATAATATTATTTGAGCCGGCGCGCGCTTTTCATTTCAATTTTTCGATTCTGATTTCGATTTTCATTTACATTCGCTTGCCACAGATTACGCATACGCCACGTTGTGCGCGCGAGCCGTCGCCGCTGTCAAAGGTTCAATTTGCAGGCAAGTGCAACCCGCAGTGCTCGTCGCTCACAATTCACAATTTGCATGCAATCCAATGGAGAGCTCAATGGAATTGCGCGCCAATTGGAAAACGAAAACGCTCCCAGCAGCCCCAGGGCAAATAAATAGACGCATTAGCACACGCAGAAAGTCGGAAAGTCAGAAAAGTAGCCGAGAATCGTTCTAAGCCCGCCTTAAGCCCGCTCGCCGTCGTCGCGTTGATAAGAATTTTATATTATTATTACTTTTATTCCGTGTTTATTGGCAGCAGCCTTAGTTTACGAGCTCTCGATTTTATTTGGGGCCGGAATTACCAGCTAACAAGCGATCAAACTGCTGGTCGGCCACGGCGTTGTGGAAAATCCCGCGCGAATTTTCTCTGGGCAGCGCACAAGTGATTTTCCTGGCCAGCAATTCGAAATTTCCAAAGCACTTTTCGAGCGTTTTTCAAAATCGCACCGCTCGCCGGCGCAGCTAAACGAGAACTGAGAAAACCGAGCGTCGAGCATGCGAGCCGAAGCTGTCTGTCCGCCTTCGTCTGTGCTCGGCTGCGCCATCGTGTCTTCGGCGTCGAGAGCCGAGGTCTAGGCAGCGACGCGGCAGCGCAGTGGCAGAGGATTGGGGCCTTCGCGATTCGATTTTTTGGGGGCTCGCACTTTGCTCCGCTTTTCGAGATGGAATTTGGAGGGGTTTTTGCTAAGGGGGTGTTGTGGTGAGGTGAGGGGGAGTCTGGCGACAAACGCTCGTTGCTAATTAACTGCACAGAGAGAGAAAAGGCCTGGTAACAATGTTAGTTCCATTTTGGTCATAACTTTATTAGTTTAATTTAAGAAACTAGATTTAATTTATAGTAAATGTGGAAAACCCATAGAGACTTTATTACCACTTCATGTAAAATATGTTTATACTTATTATTAGAAAAAACCTCACTATAGGGATTCTTTGGCCCCGCACTATTGAGTTGGTATATGGTTATTCCAAAAAATTATGTAACATTATAATAATTATTACTGAAAGATAAATAAAAACTTAATATACAAAAATATAAAAATAAATAAAACGAAAAGTGATTTCGAATTTAGTCTTTTGTACAATGGGTCCTTGACAAGGAATGGAAACTTCAACAGAACTCTAATATAACTAAAGTAAAGAGAGACCCGAAATATGATCAATTGAAGTATTTATGTCGCTACACCTTTCTAAATGTATATAGTTCTTAGAGATTTGATAATATCAATTTTCTAGGACTCTATTTTGGGAACTAAGTACTTCTGTGACCCTCCCGAATATGATTATATTATTTTCCAATGTGCATAAATATAGTGAGACGGCCACATCCAGATATATGTATGTTAGCAACATCATCAAAGGCGCAGCTCTGAACAGTTGCAATTGAAATCGAATTTCAATCTACATTCACACATTCCTCGGCGAAATGAACACCTCTCTCGGATGGATCGTCAGTGGCGAAGTGTTAACAAGGCGAACATGAGAAGCGCCACACCGCCCATCATTACTACCCGTACCCGTACCCGTACCAGTACACGTACCCGTACCCCGTATCAAATCAGCACACCTTAACTTAACGTAAGCAACTCAATTCCATTCGATTCGATTCGATTCCGGGAACTTTTGCCAATTAGAATTTGTCAACTGGCATTCCGCGCTGTCTGCGCCGACTTCTTTTGTTTTGACAGCTCCGCGTGCTGTGGGCTCAGCGCCGCGGGATCCATGGAGGGTCTTTCCCCCGACTGATAGGAGGAGCATTCCAATCCATTGGGGCGTAGTATCGATTAGATTGTCCACGTCCCGCGATCCATGAATGAATTGAAGTTCAAGTGTGGGTAAACAATGTATAATGGGTAGGCGATAAGATCGCCGGGCGTCAGGTGAAATTGGCAGACTTTGGAGCAGGAGCAGCTGATTACCAGGTGAGTGTCAGGTAAGTGTCAGGTGGAATGATAGGATCAATGAAAGTCAGCTGAAATTAAGAGGCTTTGGAGTGCTTACAAAACGGAAATGCTAAGAATTTCACAACCCTCTTGAGGAACAAAGGAGTTTAGCTTAGAGATCATTCTAAACTGAATGTTCAGAAATTATTATTTATTTGAAGTATTATTTGTATCTTGTGTACTCTCTTTTTGAATTTCACAACTCAGCCTAAGAATTACAGTGGAAGGTATTTTGTGCATAAATACTTTCCGAAAGTCCCAGGCAAAGAAGTTAACTCCCAAACAAATAGGACAAGTAGAGGGATAAGTAAAATAAATAAGGCAAGAGTGGCAAATATTTGAATACACTTTCTGGTTCTCAATGGAAAAAAATATTCTTTAATTACAGTGGCATGTGAAATGTTGAGGTTTTTGATCAGCTGATTAAGAAATGCCAGGTGAGTTGATAAGATTAATAAAGGGGAACTTTAGGAGCTGCCTATATGATAACCAGATGTTATATTTCTATCCACCAAACTATAAAAAATATATAAAGATATATAGCAGTAGTAGCAACCATTTGAATTGTTTGCTGAGTCTTCAGGAAATGTTTTCCTAGTATTACTGTCCTTAACTTGAGGACACTCGTTCCCACCAACTAAATATCCATTTATTATAATTCCCAAAGCTGGCCTGACAGCCACAATCCGAATGCAAAAATGTGTGTCTTATGCCATTCGCCTCGAATATGCGATAATAGCACTTAAAGCTCTTAAATGCATTCTGCAGATAAGACAGCGTACAAATGGTGCTGAGAGATCCGAGGCCCTGGGATAATTCACACTTAACCCGCGGCCAAATCAAACTGCCAGGCATTTGACATTTATGCGGTGCATTTTTGTTGGTTTTTTCTGTTTTTTTTTGTGGAAAAGCTACAGCAGCACGCTAGGAAAATGCCACGGAATTGCAGCTGAGCTAAGTTGAGTTAAGTTGAGCTGGAGATGATTTATGCACTCATTGTATCTGTAGTTGTGGCTGGAAAATTGCAGTTATCACGAACGAAACTCGGCTTTTGGCTTTGGCTTTGGATTTCGCTTCGGCTTTGGATTTAGCATCAGCTTCAGAGCTAGCTGGATTTCCCAGGCCATGGATTTTGTCACTGGCGGTCGGGCGCCCAGTCATTATTTATGATCTGATGCCGATGCCGACGTCGAGCGGTGCAATATGCAGCCAGGTGGGAACCGTGACGCAGTCTGTAAAATTAAATAATTGCGTTTCATTAAATGCCGCTCGTTATTTGCATAGTCCATCCCTCTCCCCGATATGCCCCCCTCCCAAAGAGTGCAAAGCAAGGCAAAGCAAAGCAAAGCAATTTGGCGTAAACGTCATCGGGTCGAGTGGGCGGGTGGAAATCTGAGAATCCCGCCCCACAATTTTCCACGCCACTTGAGCGTAATTAAGCGTTGAGCTCCTAAGCCCTGAGCAAATAGGAAACCCGTCGAGCGTCTCCGTCTCCACCCCATCCTCCCCATATGCTATATATACGTTGTACTCTAATGCGGAGCAGTTTGCGCATCGCATCGATGCTATTTTGATACTGGCAAATATTTGCAATTGGCCAATAATGTGACTCGGTCGCTATTGTCGCTATTATCGTGGCTATTTCTGGAGGCGAGTCAGGTGGGGATAATCCCAGGTTCGCTTTGGCTGGAGTTGTGAAATAGTTTGCGGCTAGTCAGAGAGTCAACAGTTCGGCGGGGGCAGATCTTTTGGTTTTGTGGGATCTGGGGGCTCTGGGTGCTCAGGGGGCTCTGGGGGCTCTGGGCATTTTCCATAAGGTTACCACGCGCGCGCAACAAAAACAAACAGCCGGCTTACAAACAAGCTCCTCAAATTTCCCTAATGGCGCAGAGTTCATTTGCCCCCTGAAAGCGAAACGATGGTAAGCGATATGTGCATACAGCCAAAGGTCCAAGGCACAAGTCCAAGAAGAATGGCTTGAAGGAGTAAATAGTACACAGATGGGGATGTCTGCCGCCAAAGATCAAGTGCTGCACGGAAAGAAATGTTAATGTCCCTTATTCTTATTATTATTGTAGAATTGGGAACGTCTTAGGAGAACAAATAAAATGACATTGATCATAACATAACATTGTTAAGATTACATTATTAATGTTATTGCATTTGATACAACAACATATATTAGCAAAGAGTTAATAAATAATATTTCTTACTATCTGAAAAGATTTAGAGATTTTTAAAATCAATTTTAACAAGATAATATTAATAACATAAATATATATTTGACTTAATGGATATATAATCCTTGAACATTCAAATTCAAAATAAATATATTTTTTCCCAGTGCACTTGCTCCTCCTTGCCCCTTTTCCCAACCCCCCCTTCACCATACCCCTTGATGTTTACACAGGCGGCACGACTCTCACACTGTAATTAGGTGTGCGGACGACGGATCCGCTTCCACTGCGACATATCAACAACATATTGTCAACTCTTCTGGCCCGGCTAATTGAAAAGCTCTTCTCCGCATGTCCACTTGTCTACATAACAATAAAATGGGCGGTGGGCGTGGCCGGGGTCAGTGCATTGCCAATTTCCGTGGAGTTGGGCGTGGGGATTGGGACTGGGCGTTGCGGTTGTGTATTCTTGTATTACTTACCGTTGCCTAGGCTAACGGACTATGGGGCCATTATATATCATGTTGTATGTAATCCATCTGTTGACACTACTTTTTTTACACACTGAAAGTATGTGATACAGCTTAACAATGTGGCTTGAGAATTATTGAAATTTGTTTAGCGAATTCACAAAATTGTTGTTGTAAAATATTCAGAAATATTTGTTGTTGTAAAAATTGTTGTAAAAATTCCCAATATTATCTGCTGGCAGTACAAATTTATGTAATATATGGCTCCATGTACCAGGCGCGCAGAAGGTAGCAGAAGGTCGATTAACTCTGTGCATATTTAATAAATCGATGACGTCATCGCAAAAGCTTTAATTCAGCTTGAAAGTATGCAACGCTTTGAACCATGCATGCAAAGCTTTCAATGACGTCAGCTCTCTGATCAACGCGTCGTCGCTCTGCTGCTGCTGCGGGCCTGTTACCCGAAATGGAAGAGCGGGGAATTTGTTCGGCTATTTCATGAAATTGTTGTTGTAAAATACTGTAAAAATATTCGTTGTTGTTGTAAAAATATGGTTGTTGTTGTAGGCAACAACAAGATTTCCAATATTAACTTTTGGCAGTACAAATTAATGTCATATATGATTTAATGCACCAGGCGCGCAGAAGGCAG
>JAEIIU010051183.1:0-14938 GCA_018874675.1 Drosophila baimaii
ATGACTCCTTCACTGCGTTGCAAACATCATGGCAAAACTATAATACCCTCTGCAAGGGTATAAAAAACAAGAAAAAAGAAAACCAGGGAGCTCGCTTATCAAGTGTTTAACTTTGTGTAACTCGAGTTTTGCTGTCCCGAAGAGCCTTAAAGTGGGCTTTCTCTTTTTTTTATTTTTTATATATATAAATCCACCTTTTCCGCTGGTCAAACAATTCTGCCTACCGCAAAACGTCCAAGGGTTCCCTGGTATCGATTGCAGCAGCAGCAGCAGCTCCCTGGTATCCCAACAGACAGCCAGCCAGCCCATCCCCAACCCATCGCGGAATATGCAAAACCACCCCCAAGGAACATGGTGCTTGGCCGCCTGATAAGGAACATGGCAACAAAATGTTTAATGTTGCAAATGCCAACGTGTGGCAGCTTGTGATAGCGGTACGAAATATACTACCAAAAAAGGGGGTTGCTATTCGGTGCACAGGGGGAAAATATATATAAAGGTTTTCTTAACTTGCAGTGATTATTTTCTTGCTAAATTTTTCTTTAAAGAATTATAAATTTCTGCTTACAAAATTCTTTCCTAAAACCCTGAAGGGTTTATTATTTTAGAAAATAGTTTATACATTTTATTTAATATTTTTTCCTAGTGCATTTTGTTGTGCACATTTTGAGTGATGTCTGCTCGTGGGGTAGGTGGCATTTTGGGTGGTGAGTGGTGAGTGGTTAAGGTGGTGGTTTCAGGTTTCACATTTCAGCATCAGCTTCAGTTTTTGGTGGCCATGCAAATCCGTCACGGTGCGTCGTCCTCATCGTCGTCCACTAACCGATGGATGAACCCCCGAAAATGCGACGACAGTCTCGAAAAACACTGCGAGTGTGAGCAATATTTTTGCAGCCACTGTTCGCTGCCATGCACCGTGGTCTGGGATATAAGCATAAACCCCCAGAGCGGCACGTGTCTGCACTTTGAGCTCAAACGAAGCAGCAGCAGCAGCCCGGCTTCAGCTTCAGCTCCATTAGCGGCAGTGGAGGTGAAGCCCGGCGGCCTGGCGGTGGGTTCAAGGGGGTTAAGGGGGTTGTCGTCACCTGGGGCTACCGAAAAGCGAAGAGAGGCCGTCCGCTTATCGAGGGAGTCCTGGCTGAAGGATCCGCTGTGCCTTTGCCTTTTTTTTGTTCGTTGTTTTTTTGTTTTTGATTTTTTTGTTGTTGTGCGAGTTGGTTGTTACCTACTGCACTTCAAATGCACTGAGCCATGAAGGGACTACAGTCGGGTCAGCCTTGATATCGCTTTAAGCTGTGAGGGATTAACAGAGGAGAACAGGAGGTGGAGAAGAGTACCTTAAAGGTTAAAGGTTGTACCACTCTTAAGGAGGATTTTAAGTGATACATTTAAAGCGTCTTAATGCTAGCTTTTACTTAATATGAGCCTTGTCTGCATTTATCAGAATAAATGAGATAAAGCTACAGCTTAAACTCAAATATTTGTGTCTTCATCTTCTGAATCTTAAAGCTTGTCATCTTCATCTTCTTTAGTCTTAAAGCTTTCTCCCAAAATCCCTGCCAGACTTAACGAACTTGAACTATTGTCCTCGTTCAGTCACATTTTGCCGCCTAAATGCCTTGCCATCGATTCTCAATTTAGAAAGATATTATTTCCCCGTTGGCATTTTCTCATTTTCAGCTTTGGTGCCCTGATTTCTAAGCTCCTTCCCGCCTTAGCTCACGTCTTGCTTCATTATTTTTTATAGCCAGGCCATTATCTCTTTACATATGTATGTCTAGGCAGTGTCTTCTTCTCTCTTCGCTTTTATTAGATTTTTCACATTTCCATTTTATTGGCAATTCTCGGGCCTACTAGTCGCCTTCAAACTGTAAGAGTTGGCATTTAACGCGCATTAGGAATCTGAGAGAGATATTCACACATTTCAAGTTGTGTGTATTAAACATCCTTCAGTGGCATCCTTCGGCTCTCTCTGTGCAAACAATTCAGCTTGCAATTTCTGGCCATCACCCCGCCCTAGCAGCATCCTCTCGAACAGATTTACATGCGATTTGCATAAATTGAGTGCTTCCTTTGAGGCCGCCGCCACCGCCGATGGTGATGAGGATGACGATGCGGATGTTGTCGCTGCTGCTCCAGCAGGCTCCCTGGTACTCCTCATGTCCCCGAGGCCACTTCCTTCACGTTTTTCCCTAAGCAGTCAGTCCCCATTCCAAAAGAGCTTCTCTTTTCAAATGAATTTAAATCCCCGACAAAGAAATGGGCTGCCGTTTTGCAAAAAAGTTAATGTTTCAATTATTCTATAAATTCAAAGGCTCGGTTAAAGGCACAGAGAAAAATTTTACGATAATATATAATATATAATATAATATATAATAAATTTATTGTAAAATTCCCAACATAATTAAACTGATAATAAAAATTTGAGAGATTTGCAAACTTCTTAAAAATATTTACGAATAATTACCATCGGGGCTGTCCATATTATACGTAATCAGGTTTTTCATGACTCTCCCCCCTATGTAATCAAGAGTAGTCATTGAAAAAACCCTCTTCCCCATGATTAATCCTAATCAAATTGACATATAAATTATTTCAACAAAATACAGTTTTTTATGTATTTCGTTGTGAGCGAAACTCAGTTGAGCGCTAACTAAAAATCCTCAATTTTTTGCTCATTCTTTCAATTTTATTACTTTTTGTATTGTAAATATTTATTTACTTAAATAAATATTTTAAAATCTATTTTTCTGTGTGTGCCCAATTAGTTATGCATCCACTGGAAACCCCTCTAAGCCTTCCTCTTAATCTCTTTCCTCCTTAAATGCACCCCTATATGTATGGATTTCTGTCAACCCGCTGGGAATTATTTTGATTGGAATTCTTTTTGATTTTCGGTCACATTTTGTGGGGTCATTGAAGGGTTAAACGATTATTTTTGCATTGCATTTTTTGCTAACCTTGTTTTTTTTTTTTTTTGTATTCTTTATTATTGCTGTTGGCCTGAGAGTGAACAATTTGATTTGACATAATTGGGGTAAAGTCAAGCGGAAACGATTATTGTGTGCATGCGAGAAGGAAAGGGTTTACCCGGGAAGAGGAGGTGTGGAAAGTGGGCGTGTGTGTGCACAAGTAATTCAATTTCCCGGGCTTACAACACTTTTTGGCTGCTGGTCAAAAAAAAAGAAGGGAAGGGTTTGCCATTTCCCCTCTGCCTTTTTTTCCAAGCTGTCGCATTGCGTCAGCGACTGGCTGTCACATTTCATATGAAAACAGCCCACTTTTTGCCCACTTTCCACCCACTACACCTGCCTGCCCTCCCACTTAACCCCTTAGTTTAAACTTGTTTGCTTCAACTTTTTGTCGCTTCTAGCTGGCCTTTGCATTAAAAATGCATGCGAAAGTCGTTTGACAAAAGTTTTTCCTTCTCTTCTAAGGTGAAAAAAAGAGCCACCCCACATTGAAGGCCAAAGGCAAAGTTGACAGTTACATGCGGGTTGCACAAGATCCTTACAGAGATTTTCCCTTTATACATTTTCCTTGAGGGCTCTCTAAGGTTAGAGGCTAGACAATCGATAATTTCCAGCAATTCAATTACAGGTTTCCAGGGCACACACACACGCACACATACATGCCACAGCAAATCAAAATTCCCACGCTCATTGAAATAATTTCAAAGAGACATATGCGGGGGGAAAAATATTATCAAATGACAGCAAAAACATCCAAGTTATGTCACAAAATGAACTATGACGATAAGGAAAACTCATTCGGAGGGAAAATACTAGGGAAAATGCGCCAGCTAGCAAAATGTCAGGCAAAAATGTTGACATTGTTGGCTTAAGATACAAAACACACGGAGTGGAGAGAGGAGGAAAAAAAAGCGAAGGAAAATAAGTAAAATATAGGCAAGAGTGCCGGCAGTATGGGGCGGAGAAGTTGACAAATCAAGTTTGTTTTTTTTTTTTATTATTATTTTTCCTTCGTATTTTCCTTGTGCATAACGAGCTCAAAAATGTGTGTTTGGATTGCAGCTACAAAATGACTCGAGAAAAGCCAACAAGAGGCAGAGCAGAGCAAACGAAAAGAAAATTATGAAAATGCACAAGATGCACTCACTAATGGAAAGGCTTAGAAGAGGCAACATGTCGTCGAGAGTGGGGGAAAACCTTATTTATTTTGTAAGATATGTATGCAGCGACTGAGCAAACAAAATTGCTTAAGTTAAATCAGAAGAGTTCTCTTAATTTCGAAGAATTTGTAGGAAAATATGGTCTTGAATAAATAAAACATATGGAATCTTAAAGCTTGACAAAAATATCAAGATAAGATTGTGTTTATTAATATAAACAGCATTGGGATTCCTTTTAAAAAGGTGTCTTAAAGTATGCTGTACAATATTTGAGGTGAAACTAGGTTTTCTTCACGATTTCATATTTTATAGCATAGTTTTGGGCACCTTTTATGGGGGATTTCGAATCCCTACCACCACTAATTTAAATATATAAAATATATAACTCCTCCCCTTATTTTAACTTACTCTTAATATTATCTTAAGCCCCCTCTGTATGTTCAGCCTAAGACCCCCAGTAACTTAGGCTAATCCAGAGCTAAAATAAACTTCAAACCCAAGGCTTACGAAGTTAAAGCTTTATCTGCAATGCATTAGAGTCAGTCAAAGTGCCATAAATAATGTCCTGACAATGCATCCAACAGGACGCGAGCGAGGAAAATCGCCAGGGGAAAATGGGAAGAAATTGAGTTGCTAGCAAAAGAGCACATGCTCACTGCACTGCACCCGTCAGCCCATTCAGCCTTTTATACAAATTGTCAACTCAAAAATGGGCTCCAGGATACAGGAAAAAAAAAACACACAAATCAGCACCGCGCCAGAAAAGAACAGAACTGTAAAGTTCAACTGAGCGTATGTGCAATGTTTGCGAATGACAATTTACGAGTGGCCGGGAAAGGACTAGAGAGAGAGAGAAATGCCAGGACACACTTTGCTCCGGCACCGGCACTTCTCTTCGCTAATTGCCAGCAAAACAAGCTCTCAAATCAACTTACAAGCACAGAGAGAAAATCAAAGAACCCTGCTCTATATATATCTAATATATTCAGACAAGTTTAATCTTAGGTGTACCTATCAATAAGGGAGGGAAATTGCTTTCTAGAAACAACCTTTTAAATATTTATATGCCACTACTACTATGAATAGTGTGATATACTCGAGGCCTTGATTTTTTCCAGGTGCAGATTTTCCACTTTTCCAAAACTCTCCCCTACCCTGTCCTCTCTTTTTTTACTATGATTTTTAAGTGATATTTGCCTGAGCGCCCAAAAGCAGCCCAACTCTGGGCAAATGTTTTTGTTCCCATTATTAATGGCTTGGCAAACGAAGCCGGACGACCAGACTATGACTCATATGCTAATTTCAGCCACAACAAATGTTGGCTTGGCCCCGCCTCTGCCCTTTACTTTTTTTTTTTGTAGTTCTCAAACTCAAACTTAACCCACCTGGGCAACAGGGGACAGGACAGGACAGGACAGGTGTCCTGCTTCACCAGGCGATGACATTGAACGATATGACGCGACGCCTCTTCGCACATGAAGGCAAAAAAAGATGTTGGCCCACTGGCTGGGATGGCATATCCATCCACTCGCCTCGCACTCTGGGCCAACTTTGATTGATGGCTATTACAACTTTTCTCTTTTTGTTCTTTCCGGCTCCTTTGTTTTACGCTTTTTTGTGGTCTACACTCAAGGACATTCGAAACACCGAAATGCTTTCAGTCAAATGAGTTACGGCACACGGAAATTCCAAAACATGAATCAACTAAGAACCAAAAAAAAAATTGGTAAAGACATCTGTTTGAGGTTAGAAAGTTCGGCAATCAGTGCAAATCAGTGAAACCAATTTTAAAAGAGAAGTTCATAAAATATGAGAAATATGATGTCATTGTCTAATAATTTAAGGGATAATAAACTTCAGTCTTTATGAAAATTTTTAAAAAATGCTAATTTTGTATACCATCTTTGGTAGTCTTCATGTAAAGTTATTGAGAAGCGAAGAGAGAGGCGCTTTTATGATAATACTACATATTACTCGGATCCTTTTAAGTATTTTAAAAGAATATTAAGCACTAGCTTTAAAAGCCTCTTAAGTTAATTTTTACAAATATAGAAAACATATATGTTTTGGAAGCTCCTTCGCCTCAGGTAAAGATATTGAGAATCACGGAGAGAGGCGCTTTTATGATTTTACTACATACTACTCGGATTCTTGTAAATCTTTTAAAAGTACAAGCTTTAACTTCCACTTAACCTAATTTTTACAAATATATAGAAAACATACCTATTTTGAAAGCTCCTTCGCCTCAGGTAAAGATATTGAGAAGCGCGGAGAGAGGCGTTTGTAAGTTTGTACTGACAAAAAGTTATTGCTTTCCTACACACTACTCTGATCTTTATTCTTAAAAAGAATTTCAATTACAAACTTCAACGATCTCTAAATTTCCCTTTGACAACTAAAGAGAATTTATAAAATTAGTTGCTAAAAGTCGTAGAAATATTTATTATTTGGCCAACAACTATTTCCGCAGCAAACTTTAACATATACCAACCAAGTTAGCCCGTTTTTAATAAGCCCAAAAGTTTCCTAAACTTTTTTCCAAGTAATTTCCAAATTTACGACTTCATTGCGACGCCCTAAAACAAAAGCTTAGAAAATATACCTAACCAAACGAAAAAAAAAATAGAACGTAATCCAAAAGCTCCACACACACACACACAAGTAAAATAAAAAGCAAAAACTTGTTTATGACTTGCAAATTTCCTGTAAAAGCCAAAACAAGTGCAGTTCGCAAAAAAAAAAAAAAAATATAATAAAACACACAAAAAAATGGTACTAGAAATGAGGAAACTTGTCCAAGAAGCAAATCAACTTTGCGAACTAGGAAGGGAAAAAGCCGGCTGGCTGGGAGAAGCTGGCGGAGAATGACAAACGAACTAGAAATCCCCCGCACTTGGGTAAATAACTAAGACGGAAGTGTAACCATTCGACCGGAGGCCAAAAGCCAGGACTTTGGATTTGGAAGGCGGAGTTCGGAGACCGGTAAGGTGGGTAAATGAACTTTAAAATGGATACCCCGGAGGAGGAAAGCGGATCCAGGGACTCGCAACTAATGTAATCAAATCAAAATGAAACGCCAGCCAAGCAACTAACCAAAGGCAAATTGTCAGACAGAGATGAGCGAGTGGAAAATTGCATTTAAAGTGAAAAGAGGTTGGCAAACTATGAGAATATGAGAAGAGTTTTCATTTAATTTATTTTAAATATTTTATGGAGGTATTTAATACATTTAAAAACAGAGAAACACATAGCAAATTTATTTATATTTTTAAATGAAGATTCATATTAAATTCGTAAGTTCTCCATGAATTATAAGTTCCACACAACAAACCACTAACTATTATGATTTATATCAATCAAAATTGTGTTTCGCTTAATCAAATTAATAAGCAGTTCAAAGAAAGACTCACACAAGCCAGTTAAGTTCAAAATTAAAATATAAAACAAGTAAATGTGCAGCATATGGTAACCATAAACCAGTTTATATATCTCTCCTCAGGTATAAGAAATTAAATTAAAAATGTAATTCCCATATCGCTGACCATCTCTGGTGAACGACCGGCGAGGAGCAAGAGCATTGGACTCCAGGCCATCGGAAGGAAGAGGGCGTAAGGAAATATTGTCATTGAAATGCAAGTCCTGTGCCAGCACCGCTGGCAGCAGCAGCTCCACCTGGCCAAATGCAAATTGAGAGGGAGGAGACGGCACAACAATAAAAATAATAATAAAAATACAAAAAAAAAAAAATACAAATAATAATTTGCAACAAAAGTCAGTCAAGTGCTTGGCGGTCGGAGATGGTTAACCGCGAAAGAGGGACACAACCAGGGCCAACTCGTCTTGTTGTCCCAGTGTCAATATTTGCCAACTGCCGTCGGGGCCATCATCATCATCGTCATTGAAATGATGACTGGAACGCGCAAGTTCATCGATATGCAGGAGGCCCCGGACAACAGAGAAATCTCAGCGAGAGAGTGGAGACAAATTTTTGTATTTTCTTTGGGTTGTGCTTGGGGATTTAAGTGCGGGCCTGGGACGCCTTCTTCATATCTTTTGATCGCAATCGCAGCGAGCTTCCTTCATTTGCATTTTGTACAAGACCCCCAACCCCACCCCCTGCCATTCGTTCAATCATTTGTTTATTTACTTGTAAATAAAGTTCGAGAGTTCTTGCTAATGGAAACGATAAGTTCTTCACAGGAAACTACTGCGAAGCGCTAATTGAAGTTGCCTTGGCGGAAAGTTGAGTCAGCACTCACGTTCAGGTTAAGTAATTGAGAAGCACGGAGAGAGGCGCTGTTAATAATCTATCAATTTAAGTCTAGATTTATATACAACTCCAGTTTAGGTTGAATGATTGAGATGCAAGAGTTAAAAGTGCAGTAAATCAATATTATTCCTCATAATAATAATAATTTATCAATTTTATTCTAGATCTATACTCAACTCCAGTTCAGTTTGAATAATTGAGAAGCAAGAGGGGAAAATTGTGTAGTAAATCAACATTATTTCTAACTTTACAGCGGCGGCCTCTGGTTTGCGAAACAACTGACCCTTGGTCCAAGAAAATGTAAAAAAAAAAATAAATGGAAAATAATTTTCAATTTGCCCGAGTCCCGCCTTCTCCTCTTTCTCTTGTTTCTAACAATTTATTGGAATATGTTTCTCGGGTTTTCCTGTCCACCCCACCCTCTCAAGATGTAATTGTAGACGCTTGGTATGCGCAGCTCGTGGTTTATTATTACCCCCCCAACACTCGACTTTTCCGAGCCGAGTGTGTGTGCCTTGCTCTTCTTGAGCCAGGCCAGGCCGGCAGTCAGCCAAGCAAACATTTCCACCCGGGAAAACACACAATAATATATGAAAAAGGAACAAATATATATGTATATATATGGAAAAATAAAGGAAAAATGCTGGCCAGACCCTAACAAGCGAGACAATAGCCAAAAGCTGCAGCAGACGAAAACAACAAATTGGAACAATGAATGTCTAGAGGAATGTCTACTGTGGCTCAATGGCCTCCAAACTGTAATTAAAACTGTGCCTGCGAAACTGTGCAGAGTCGAGAGTGTCAAGTGGAAAAGAATTTTCAAGGAAAGCCACCTTCCTCCCACCAGAAGCTGCCCCCTCTCTCTCTCTCTCTCTTTCCTTGTCGAAGGAAATCATTTTACGGCCGCCTGACAGAAAATAAACGAAATGCGGAAAATGGGGGGCGGCAGGTTGAAGGTTGCGCGATGGAAGGAAGAATCTAAGGAAGCCATTACCTCGATGCCAGCCGGGCTGCAGGTGCCACATTTGTTGTGTGTACACACACCGCACATGCAACAAAGTCAACACCTTGAACCAGTTTAAGTGAAAAGAAAGGAGAAATTATGGCAGGCTGGCAGGCAGGAGAGAGATGTGGCGCTGGAAAACTCAAAATAATGAAGTGCGAGGGCGCCGACACTGACATTTGCCATGAAGAGCGAGACGAGAAAGCCCCCGATGATGATGGCAAGGAAAAGTCATTAGCGAAGCACACACATGACACTGCCAGGAGAGCACAGTGTGCTCATGGAAAATGCATTTGAATAACAGGGAAAAGGAGAACTTCAACACATCTTAAGAACTATAATAAGTAATATTATGTAAAGTATTTTTTATATATTTTCTGCTAATAACAAATTACCTTTTAGCCTCTTTTTAATCAAATCCAGAAGCACTGTGCCTTTGGGTGGGCTTTTCCTGGCTAGGTTTGCTGGCAGAGCTGTCAGGAAATGCAGCAGTTGCCAGCCTTAGGCTCAAGGAGAAATTCTAGACATGAGTAAGGTGGCCAGCCAGCCAGCCAGCCACTCCTCGGCAATCTCCACTTTATACCGCCTCCTGTCTGTCCTGTGTCCCCCCATGTCAAATATTTAACACTTGGTTTATTTTGCATTTGTTTCGCTCCCCCCTGGCACATGGAAATTAAATGTTTACGCTTTTTGTGGCAGCAAGTGGGCGTCGTCGTCGTTCTCAAGGAAGCACAACTCAAGTGGATTTCATGGGGCAACAACCAAAAAAAATGGCAACCAATTTAGAGACAGAGAGAGAGAGGGAGAGAGAACTGCCCCGAAGTCCCAAACACTATATTTCCATAGCGAAAGCCTTCCTTCTATTCGCCCACGCAATCAATGCGGCAGAAATATTTCACAATTGCCGAATAGCAATCAGGAATTGGGAATCAGGAATCAGGCAGCAGAAATTGTGAATCAGGGCTCCAGCGGGGAGTCATGGATTCATCGATGCAACGAGCCAAATGCCGAGCAAATCACGTAGCATAATATTTTGTTATTTGGTCTGCACTGCGTCTGCATCGCATTGACAGGCATAAGTCTGTGAGATATGCCACGGAATTGAAATCTATATATACATAGATATGTGAAAGCGGATTTTCAAAGTCACGCGCAACCAAACAGGGTTAAGACCCTCGCCGCCACCACAAATGGCTAAAAGTCAGACAACAATCGATGACGAGCATATGAAAGGGTACCACTGCCAACATAGAAATTTGCAGAATTGCATTCGAGATTTGCATTCAACTAAATTTTTGATTAAAGAGGGAATAATGTTGTAAAAGTGGGTTTATTTATTCAATTCAATTTAGAGTTGTAGAAATGTTAGGTAAATATTGTGAGAAGCGCGGAGAGAGGCGCTTTCTTTGTGAGAAGCGCAGAGAGGGGCGCGTTCTGTAAAATTCTTAGGACTTTGGTTTTTGTAGAATGACCTTTTAAATTAAACGTTTGCCTGGATGGAAAAATATATTTTAAATAATATAAAAGTAAAATAAATTCGAAAACCTTAAAGAAGCGAGGAAAAGCATAAATATTCAACGTTTTTATTGGTAGTTTGCTTTTAGTTATACCCATTCGCAGTAGATTTTTTATTTCCTGATAAGAGAAGATTTTAAGAACTTTTCATAGAGATTTCTTTCCCTGAAATACTTATATTTAATCCGCTTTTTACTATACAACCTTCTGAATAATATTTCTCTAGCGGAAACACTTGTATTTTATATCCTATTCACTATACCCAATAAATATTTAGTGTATAAACTCTCATCCGCAGCTACAATAAGCGACATCAGTTGGAGTCTTGAGCTTGAGCCTTCGTCGCCGCCTGAAGAACATTTCTATTAAAATGCGAAAAGCCTTTTGTGGCCGCGCCCCACGCCCCTTCCTTTCCATTTTTCCTGTATTATTTCCCTTGTTTATGCGGTGTCTGTCTGGGCTGTATGTGTGTGTTTATCGCTGGAGCTTCTGCTTTTTCTGCTGCTGCTGCTGCTGCTGTTGTTGGCACTGCACTTTGCATGCAAAAAAGCATAATAATCGGAAGGGGAAGCGGCGGCGGCGGCGGGAGATAGTGATAGTGAATGGGGCAAGAGCGAGGAACGTGTTAGTAGACTCTTCCGATCACAAATGTCGTGAACGCTGGTTGCTGCTTGTTGCTTGACGTCAGCGTAAGCCACCGAAAATAAACAATGGAAAAAAAAAAAAAAAAAAAAACAGAAAATGCAGCGGCATAGATAAACAATAAACAAAGACACGACGACGACGAATACAGCATCAGCAGAAATTGCAAATTGAAAACTGCATTAAGGAAATGGCAAAAGAAAAGGAGTCAAGCGTCAGAGGGAGGATCCCTTGACATTCACCGCAGAGTTCTCAGAGTCATTGAACGAGGCGAAGACAGCGGAAAAAAATTCAAGAACATGCTAAAGATGCCAAAAATAAAGTTGTACAGGAAAAAAACAAAGAAAACTAGACAATGAGGCGGCATTAGATACACACAGAAAAATTATATTTAAAATGTAACGATTTGTTTGTAAAGGATTTCCTTTTTAAAAGAATTATTTAAGCTTTATTTTATTTAATTACTGGACTTCCAATTCAAGGCTAATTCCTGCTAATTGTCCAGCTAAATAAGAAGCCTCTGACCAGGGTCTTTGCCTAATTGAATTCTACCAACGTTGCCAAACAACAAAAGGCCAGAAAAACAAAACAAAACGCCGCCAAAAGAAACCAAACAAACGAAAATAGTAAAAGCCGCATTGAAAACTGAATTTTTACGATTTACGTCGCAAGGTTGTGAATTTCACTTAAAATACTTTTATTATGGGCGGTGAGCTCCATGGAAAAAAATACAAAAAAATAAGCAGGCAGGCAGGCAGAGGGCCCCCTCTGCTCGCATTCAAGGCACGTTTTCCAGGCAACGTTGACGCTTGGCCTGGCATAAAAAAAAGCTTTGGTTTTTCTTTTTTTTACCCCTCAGCACCAGCTCCAGACACAACACATGTACCTGTAATGGGCCCATTCGACATTCGACAACGGCAGCAGCAGCCGTTTAAAAACAAATTATCGAACATGTACGAGAGACGCGCTGCCTGTCACTGGCAGAGAGTAAAATAATAAAGAGGAAAATACGAGGGGGGAAAATGTTTATGGACAGGAGAGTCAATGATAGTCGGAGAAAATGCAGAATAATCCCCAAAGGGTTAAGCTGTCTGAGAAGGGGGGAAAATGTATAATGTATATGTCCTTGTTTTGGGAATCGTTGAAATAAGATAAATACAAATAATTGACAGAAGTAGAACAAAGCCCCGTGATGTAATGTGACTCGGGGATTGCCATTTCGACAAGTAAATAAATGCTCAAGTGTCGGTACCTGTCTCTGGCACACATATATCGTATTTTTTGTGTGTATTTATGTATTTGTAAACATATCAAAGTGCTTTTTATTGGCCATTTCACTAACGAACAAGTGCTGCTGTGTTGTTGCGAAACAGGTAAACATAATTATTGCAATTTTTATGAGCTTCTAAAATAGCTGCAAGACACTAATAGCACTTTTAAATAGCTATTTGGCACAAACATAAATCAGCTGGGATTTTTACAAGTCATAATTGAATAGTTAGTTAACTAAAACATTAAAGAGATTTATATATTTTATTTTAGCTGCTATAAATCCTCAAAAATCTCTGAGTTTCAAATTAAATTTACATAATATTTCGCTCAGCCTTTCCCAAACCCCTTTTGCCTTGCCTTAACCCTCTCTTTTTTACGCTGCTGCTGTAGTACCATTAACCCCGCAAACACACACACACACAGTTCAGTGCCCACTGCCACTCATCAATGTCACAAACATAAGCACGGGAAAAATCGAGAAAAACCCTCTGCCCGCGTTAGTTAGAGGCCTCGTCCTCCTTCTCCACTAAATTACTCGAGAAATTCGTGTAATAAAATACAGAAAATAGTCGCATAAATTTCTTTTCAACGCGCGCTGCTGCGGGCGTAAAAAATTCTTTCGGTTTATGGATTTTGTCGCTGGAAGCATATATAGTCCATATTTAATAGTGCAGCAGCAGGCGGGGGAAAGTCGAGGGAAAGAGGAGCGGAAAACTGCATTAAATGTGCTTAAGCGAGCGAGAGGTCATGTGCGTGATTACTCATACGCCGTGTGGCCGTCGCGGATATCATCTCACATGCCGGAAAATATATATAAAAGGAAGAAAAAAAAAAAAGCATACCAGAACTGAAAGAACGTTTCATATCAATGGCATGACATATTAAACGGGGAGCCCACCAAAGCGGATTTGTCTCTATATATATATATACATGTACGTACTTCAAATCTTGAGATAAGTTGCTAGGAAAGGAGGGATGTGGGGGGGATGGAGGTGACGGTGGGCGTGGCATCTGTAGCATTTCCAGCTCTTCACAAATCAGAGCGTAAATACAATGAAGACAACGACGCCGAGGCTGGCGTAGCTGCTGAAAGGCGATGAGAAAGCGAGACGAGATGGGGAAAAGCAAGAAGCGATGCGTGTTCCGATAGCGGAATCTGCTCAGAGGCACTTCAATGGACTCACATCAGTACTACAGTGGTAATTCCGCAGGGGGGGAAGCAAGCAAATAAAGGAATAAGCTTTAATTGAATTTGAAGTACTTCAAAGGCCTAAAAAAATACTTATTTAAGTGCGAAGTCTTTGAGAAACTAAGTTTCCAATGTAAAGTAAATTTAAATAGGCCTCAAAAGATATTAATTGAGTATTTTAAAGAGTTTTCAATAGGATTTTGTCACTAAAAACTTTAAATATATATTTTCCACTTTACATTTTAAATGAAAACCTCAAATCTAATTAATTTGCAGTCAAGTTTAATTGTCTTTAACTCAATGGCTAGATTTCTAAATCAATTAAAGGGCCATTACCCGCATTTAAAAAGCCCAAACCCAAATCCAAACCCAAAACCAATGAATCATCCACCAAAACTAGAACTACAGATCCACTCAAAGTGGTTATCACTGTATCTCCAAGCACATATGCGGGCAAAGTCCAGTTTAGCCATTGAATAGACCCGCTAGGGGAGTGAGGGGGAGTGAGGAGTGGGTGAAAAGGGGGGGGGGGATATATCACATAGAGAGAGGGAGAGAGACCCGGAGTAGGGGATGTGCCGGAGTCAGAGATAAAAGCGAGGCGAAGGAGGAAGCATCAACAGTCGACGGCCATTAGCTGCTTATCGCGCTTCGTCTTCGGCTGCTGATTCTTTTATATATTGTAACGTACAGTAGTACCGCGGGACGATTCGCTTCGGCCTATCGGAAGAGTAAGTGGGGTGCACGCGATTGCCGGCATAGGACTCGTCGGCTAGTGGCTGGGTTCCTACAAACACTCCTCTCCCTGCGAAGTCCGCTTGATTAATCACAGATATCGAAAATTGTAATGCGTGCGTAACCTATCGAAATGCCTAGGTCAAACATCAATTTTCCCTACAGATCTTTATCGGACGT
>JAEIIU010051190.1:0-22410 GCA_018874675.1 Drosophila baimaii
TACAAGCTTCTTTATAATGTCCACTTGAAAATTAATAATATATTATTGTTTATAAACAAAGTATACTCCATTTATGCATAATTGTGAAAACATGAATTTATTGTTAACTTTCCCCTCAACCATAACAATAGCGCTCCTGGGCTTTTTGTGTTGTAATTTTTGCAAGCCCCAGATGGCCTAGACATGCGCTTTGGGTCCCTCGCCCAGCATCACGGCCAGATCGGCCACACTGTCCGCATAGTAGTCCGGTATGCGGCTGGGATCCGTCTCGGCCTCCATCTGCTCCAGGCTGCAGCCGCCGCTGAGGACGAGCAGCGTCTGGAAGCCGCACTGGCGGCCAAAGCCAATGTCCTGGGCCAACATGTCACCGATCATGAGAGCGCGACTGGGCTGGCTAATGGCATAGTGCTGGACAAGCAGATCGCCCAGCTGGCGGCCCGGCTTGCCTAGGGTAATGGCCGGCTTGCCGCTGGCCTCCACCAGGATGGAGGAGAACGGTCCCGGCCCAATAATGGCCACGTCCTTCGTCACGGGCAGCATTCGATCGGTGGCGCCGACCAGCAGCAGGCACTCGGGATGGCGCAGGTACAGGTGGGCGCGCAACAGCTTCGGGGAGGTCAGGTTGAAGTCCACATCGATGACGACGGCGCGCACCGGCTCCCGGTCAAAGATGTGCTTGGCCAGGCTCTGGTAGGACTCCTCGATGAACTCGTTGGGCTGTGGCATTGGGGATATTGAAATAAAGTTATCATTCAGATCTACCATGTCCTACTCACCCCGTCCAGTAGCTGGAATCCCGCCTCGCGCAACACCACCTTGAACGGCTCGCTGGCGATGATGTAGATCAGGCCCTCGAATTTGAGGCGCTGCAGATACTCCACTATGCTCTGCGCCGGATGCCAGATCTGCTCCGGCTGCACCTTTAACCCAACCTTGGCGAAGCGACGCACGCACTGTTCCAGCGTCCGTACACTGTTGTTGGTGACAAAGGTCAGCTGCTTGCCGATCCGCTCGAGGGCCGTATATCCGTCGGCGGCATGAGGCACCAAATGCTCCAACGTCCAGAGCACGCCGTCAATGTCACTGAACACCCGATCGAAGGAGTCGCAAAAGTTGCGACGCTCCTCCTCAGTCAGCTGCAGAATGTGCTTGGGTTTGGTCTAAGTGGAAATAATACGAAAAAACTTATATTATTCGGTTTTTTTTTATAAAGGATTACTAAATAAGAACGTTGATGCTAACAAATAACTAAGAAAATAACAGGTAAGTGACTATGAAATACCGGGTACCCAAAGCTTTCTGCGCTCTGATCCCATATAGTCTTGAATATGCATCTTTCCAAGACTCTATGTCCAAAACTACAACTCTAAGCGACTTCAAAATAACAGACAATATTCCAAATATGCTATAAATATAGAAAAATGGGTTTAATTATGGATTGCCCTAGCTGGGACTCGAACCCATAAGTAAAAGTAACATCTGAGTGGAGTGCGAGCGAGATACATAGAAGGTTGCAACTTTATTGTTGGATAACTTCTATGTTTATGATCCAATTGATCTCAAATCTTAGGAAAATGTCCGTACAAGACATCATATCTTTTTAATTTCTACAAAATTATAATCTTTATAGTCTTAGTCTATAGTCTGCCATTTATTTTATTATACAACAAATTCAAGAATACAGAATTAATAAGTAAGAAAGCTGAAATATCCGGTATACAAACTTTTGTGGATTAAATTGAATGAGTTTTTTAATGAATAAATAGCCTTAAGCATGCTTTTACGAAAGACTTTTTGAAACTATTACTTGGATGTACTTTTAAATTACCGTTTAAATAAATAACATAAAAAAGTAAAATTATAGATCGTCCCAGTTTAAAACAATAGTTCGAAAATCTCATGTTTATCATCCAATTTTGCTCAAATATTCATAGTATTTATGTACTCACAAATATATTTATTAAATACCTTTTTAGATTTTGGCTTTTTAGTACAATTCCGAGGTATTGCAATATTATAAGTTTCTTGATTTATGGCCTTAAACGGGCAAGGCCAGAAAGCAATTTTAAACCTGCTTTTTTGAGGGAACTCGCTCAGAACGTATGTGTTTTGTATTGCCTTTCGTTTACAAAATTGCGCAAATTGGCAATAAAACTAGCTTCGCTCATAGTTTTTACTTTGTTATTTTATAGTTTGCTTGTGTGCTTAAGATAGTTGTTCCCAAAATAGAGATATCTCTAGTTTTTAATGTTCCTGAGATTTAGGTAATCATTAAAACGAACATACTAAGTGTGCCTGATTATTATGCTTTATGAGGTCATGATCTGGATTTCAACAGAACAGGAAAATTATCGAAGTTTTCGAAGTTTAGCAATCGATTTTAAATCGATTAATTTGGATATTTTTCCTGCTTTCAAAATTGCGCAAATTGCTATAAAACTCCGTTTTTACATAGTTTGCCATTGACATTTTATAGCTTTGCTCATCTGCTTAAGATAGTTGTCGCCAAAAAAAAGATATCTCTAATGTTTGATGTTCCTGGGATTTAGGTTATCATTCTGATAAATGTATGCCTGGGTATTATGCTTTGTGAGGTTGATGACCTGGATTTCAACAAAGCAAAAAAAGTATCGAAGCTTTTGAAGATGAGCAATCGATTTTAAATCGATTAATATGGATATTTTTTCTGTTTTAAGGAACGGGAAAAGATCTTTGATTCTTTATACTACCGAATGTTCTTCTTATTCATCAGATTGAGTAAAGCTACTGGAAGTTATGCATATTTACTATAATTACAAAGCAGAAATCGTACATTATGTGAATACATATATGTACATATGTATAAACCCCAATCGATCTCAACTTATGTCGTGACATTTATCTACACGGGACGCGTGGGTGTGCTGTGGGGATTCGAGGGAATGGCTCAATGACTCCCGATTAGATTGCCTTCTCAGTTAATCTTACCCTGCCAGTGCTGGTGCTGGTGCTGCTGCTGCTGCTGCCCTCCATGGCGCTCCTCCGATAAGAACTACCGCACGCGAAGAAAGGTGGTAGTTATCGGGGATACGGCCGTCGACCAACTAACGCTGCTAAATGACGAAACTGACGAAACTAGCTGATGGGGAGAGACGGTAACCGAATCCCGAACACGACACTGAATTAGCACCTCAAAGCGGGTGCGACGAAGACCCACCGGCAACAACAACAACAACAACAACAACAACAACAGCCACAACAAAGCTGGCGGGGAATCAAAACAAAAGCAGGCGGAAAACAATCGCAAGAGAACCCCGGCCGCCACTGAACTGAACGCTTCCCGCCCGGCCTCTTATCGCTTATCTGTTCCTGTTCAACTCTCTCTCTCTCCAGCTCATTAACTGTGTCTCTCTCTCTCAATCGCTCTCTCGCATATTTTTTCCTGCATTCTTGGTACAGTGCAAAAAATCATAATTAGTACTCTTACTCTCTGCACTCAAAAAAAAAAAGCAGCCTAGGAATACACACACTTTTCTGAATTAACAACTGCAATAAATCAATTTATAAATCCATTCGTTCATTTTGAATGGAAAATTTCGATGAACTAACAAATCAAGCTAATTTAATTAAAAACATTAATTTTAACTCCTTCTTAAGCTACAAATAAAAACAGTGTTTTCCTAGGCACCTGCGCAGATCTACAATAAGTCTGTTATTTCTCTCTATTTTCAAACCATATTTTGTTTTTCAAATATTTTTAAATGTGTTATTTTTTACATAATAAAATAATACAAAATGCCAAACACATCTTTCCTTAGATTTATTTGTAAGATTTGCCTGTCAATCTTTTATGCAATGCACTCGCTCAGTGCAGAAACAGTTAGCGACTGGAGGCTTTTTCAATCAACTTCCAATAAACAAACAGTGGCGAGCAAAAGTGTTTTAATTTTATTTCAAAAATTAGCCCAGTGCTACAGGTATAAAAATACTTATCATTAATGCCCTGGTCACATGGTGATAAAATTACACAGAATTTTAACTTAATACCTAATACATTCGGTAACAATTATTGTTCTATAATTAATATTATTACGACTACTTGTTTTATAAACTTATTTTCTAGCTGTGAATGTTTTATGTTTTATCATTGTAAGAAAGCGAAGAATTATTTTGTTTTGTTTTTGAATTGTCTATTATTATGTTGTTTGTTGTTTGCTTACTTTTGTTGTATTTCGACAGTAATGGGTTGCTACGAAGAAATAGTTTTGTTTTAATTAAAATGAGTGTTCGAGTGCTTATAAAACCTAAACAAATGGTCCAAATGAAACATTTTCTTTACTTTTTCAATTTGTAGTAAATAGGCGAATATAGTAAAAGAATAAAGTATGAAATAATTCGTTAGAAAATAAATAATATACATAAAGTTAATAATAAATTAAATAATGTTGGTGTAGAAATTCATGTAGCATTAATTAATGCTGTTTCTCAGATTTGCTACAGTCAAAGACACTTAATTTACTAAGATGTCGCACGCCATTCGCATTTTTCGAGCTGAACCCAGCGCTGGGTACAGACTCTGTTGCCGGTTGCAACCGTGTGTCCAACCGAAACACAAGGCATTTATTGAGTTTGGCCCCTTTTATAAAAAATATTTAAAGAAGTGTAATATTTATATGTTTTCCAAATAATGTTATATATAATTGTTTATACAGTTTGCCTTGGTGCATGTCCAGTGCTGCAGTGCGCCAAATGTATTTTGTGGATGGCATTATGGACGTAAAGTGCAGATCAAGTTTGTTTTTTATCAGGAGAAAGATCCTAACCACACCTCGGGTGTTACAAAGCTTTGGTTGATCCATAACTCTCCCAAATTCTTTGAAACGCCAGCGCAAAGCCCCAACCTTAATGCTATAGAACAATACCAGCTAAAAATTGGCTAGGAGATTGTAACAAAATAAATTTAATTTAATTTAAATGAGCTCAACGTAGTTTTATTCAATGGAAGCTTGGAAGTCCATAGAGCCAGAAGTATGCGATAATTTGGTAAAAATCCATGCCTAAAGGCTTGCAAGTTGTCTGGAAAACAAAGGGATTCCCAATCAATTACTAAATAATACGTTTTCTAATTTTTTTAAAATCTTGTTTTGTATGGTCCGATTATACGTTGAGCGCCAATTATTAAGTTGTTTGATTTTTAGTTCAATAATTAAGAGATTTCCTGAAAATATGTTATTTTTGTATTATGTTATTGAATAAGAATGTTACATTTGAATAAAAACAACAAAAAACAATGATTTTGTAAATTTTTTATAGATTTTATATAGAATACATTTATCATAAGAAGATACTTGCCCGATTATGCGATGGAGTCACTGTACAATGTACAGTGTACATTTATTTATTCATTTATTTATTTACAAACTCTTCCATATTTAAACTCATGTCTCTAAATAGACCTGATTTGAAGGACTGACTGTGGTGTGTCAATAAAAAGCAAATTTCCATAATATTTTCTTTCAATGTATATATCTAAAAACAGTAGTAATATAATTCTTTAAGACTTCTTAGGCTTCTAAAAACTTTAAATAGTTTAAATTAACGGGTAACCGTCGTTGCCAGATTATTTTTGTTACATTATATTTTCTGGTATTTCAAAACAGCTGACGAAAGGTCACACTAAAAGGATAAACACAGACTGCGAGTGCGAAAATGCGTTGCAGAAAGCTCTAAACAAAGTGGAAAAACACGCCCCGGATCGATAAATGGGCGCCGAGCACTCCCAGCAGCGGGCCGAGGCCGATGGCCACGAGATCTTCGAGGGACGCAATCCGCCCGGAGCGGATGCCAGCCTCGCTGCCGATGGCAGCTCCATGGCCCTGGCGGCCGCAGCAGCAACGGCGGCGGCCAACAAGCGTCGTGGGGTGGGCCATCGGCAGCAGCAGCAGCAGCAGCCCCACCATCACCCCCACCACCACCATCCCCAGATGGTGCCCAGCGGGATCGGCGGTGGCCCGGCTAGCATTGTGATAGCCAGCAAGCAGATCATCGCCGAGGCAGCCTCGCCCGCTGGCTCCGAGCTGAGCAGACCGCCGTCGCCGCCGCTGAGTGTTTGCTCCGACCTGCCGTATGTCTCCTACACGGACCGACCCATCGGCGACTCGCCCAAGATACGCAGCAAGCCGGCGCACATGCTACAGCAGAGCAGTGCCAGTCGGGCGGCGGCCCGCAAGTCGCATCCGGGCGGATTCACCACGGCAGCCAAACCGAAGCGGCCACAGTCGACGGCCTCCAGCCACAACATTGTGATTGTGCGTCCGGGTGCCAGCGATGCTGGCGAGGATGTGGACATGGATCTGGCCCGGCTGCGCAACATACCGCAGTTCCTGCCCGTGCTGCGCGAGTCCATCACCTCGGCCACGTACACGCGCGACGCCGAGATCCTGGAGCGCCTGCACTCGCAGCACCTGATCAACATATGCGCCCGCATGCAGACGCACCTCAATCTGTGCGCCAGCTACGTGGCCAGCGAGCAGAATCATCTGGTGGAGCGCACCAAGGTGGTGAGCAACTCCATAACCACGCTCTTCGCCGGCTTCGTGGACATGCAGAAGACATACGCCTCCTATGCGGAGCAGTTTGCCAAGATCCGCAGCGTCTCCCATCAGCTGAGTCGCTGCAACTCGCTGCTGCACGAGAACATCGCCAGCCTGGAGGCCATCAATAATTTCCTGGACGACGAGGACCGCCTGGAGCCATTCATCTGGCGCACCGACGACAACAAGCTGCGCGGCGAGGCGGAGGGCGCCACGGGTGGCAATAGCAGTCGCTTGTGGCGCCTGTAGGGGGCACCATCGGCAGGGAGCCAGGAGCATCGAGGATGCCTCTCCAAAGATTTTCTTAGTCCGTAATCCTTCGTGTATTTATTATTGTGTATAATATTCGTGTTAACGATGCCACTTAATCGTGATTTTTAATTAGTAAATCCTACTTAATATATTGAAGATCCTGGACGTATTCGTTGCTCTGGGTGGGCCAAGATAGCGCCTCTATCCGTGAGTGTCACAAGTCTCAGGCATCTCTTAATGCCCTTATTTCCTGTTCTACGGTGTCCCGATTTACCCCTGGCTAGTTTAGAGGTGGATTTCGATGTCGGGAGCTCCATAAGCTTGAAATTTGGTTCCCAAATGTTCTCTAAGCGGTTTTAAGTGGCCAAATAAAGCAGTTTTCGTGCTGTACCCAACGCTGGGTCCAGGCTCACTTTCCAGAGAGGCGGTTCTCTACAACTGTACGCACATTTTGAGATTTTTACGCTCTCAACTTTGTGAGAACGGAGAGAACGCCATTTTTGTCAGGAACAAAAAAATGCTTGCCTATGGGGTCTATAGCGTCTTTGCTGCGACGGTGCTGGTTGTTGGTTTTTTGTTGTCTGTCTGTCCTGTTGCTCTTTCTGTTATTTCCCGTGCCCAACACTGCTTTAAGCTGTAGACTCTTACGTTTTTTATTGAGTATAACTCTTTTTAAACTTAATTTAAAGATTGATTTCGGTAAGGTAACAGCGTTTCTTGGTTATGAGAAAGTTAACGACTAAACGAAATACTTTTTTTTTAAGATTTCACAATTTAACAACATATACCTTACATACATAAATATCTGAACTATTCTTAGGGATACTTATTGGCTAACCACGAAGCCGCAAAACGCAAGCTTATCTTAAGACATTTCTTATGGCTTAGCATATGGACATAAATCTAAAATATGTATTTAATAATGGACAACAGTAATAGTCAACAAACAGTTTTTAGAAAGGTTACATACTTTAGGACGATATTTACTTACTAATTTACCCTGGACGATTCCAATTAGAGTTGGCTACTAACAGTCGACCGAAATAAAAACTTATTTAAGGAGAGGCCTTGGCAAAGAGTCGGAGATGAGTCAAAGCTTACAGCATTGGTGACTCTTAGTGTGCAAGCGCTCAACTGAATTGCTCTCCCTCTCTCTATTTTGATTTCAAAAAGGTTTGCAAATAACTGACAGCATTAATTTGTCTCCATCCAAATCAGGTAGGCGGAGACAAGAACAGGTGTGTAATTACATTTTTGAAATCATTATATCAATATATATTTCTATAGAAACTTCAGAATACAACAAAAAATACAGATCATTATACAGCGAACATAAAAAGGATCGAAAAGAATCGTAAGCCTCAAAAATTGGTTTTTGAAATACTAAGAGCAATAGGCTGAAAGGGAAGCGATGGTCTTACAGGGACAGCGAACCACATTTGGCCAAGTAGACAGGTTGAATATATAATATATGTATGTATTAGAGCTGGAAAAACATCGATTTAAAATCGATTTTTTATATAAAAACATCGATTTAAAATCGATACTTTTCCAGCTTTAGTATATATACGTTATTATTGAAATAAAACTCAAATAAGTACACAAAGCCGCAGAACACAAAGAAGAAAAACAAAGCTATCTGTTCAAAAAGAGGAAAGATTGTTTGAAGACCGCAATGTAAAGCGGTTAGAAACTGGAAGAGTTCTTTTTAGACCGCAAAGAAAAGATCAGAAACAGGAAAGGTTGGTTTTAGACCGCAAAGGATGGGCGTCAACTGTTATGCACCTCCTCTGATTACTTAACATGCTTACAACACTTTATATGCATACATTTAAGTACATAGAATGAAATATTCCTTGACCAAAAATACAACTCTCTAAGTGCGAGCGCTCAATTGAATCCCTCTCTCGCTTTCTCTCTTTTTTTTACCAGTTCCTTGAAAGAGAGTAACAGGGAATGCTCATCGTGAGAACATTAAACCGCAAATCGGAAAAGAGAAAAGAAGTTATCTGTTCAGACAGGAAAGGGGTTTTTCGGACCGCAGACACACCACTTTATATACACACACACTTAAGTACATATAATGAAAAAACGAACGAAATTTAACAAATAGACAGCACCAAAAGCACATTTATTACATCTTACAACAAAATCATTCTAGATCTTAGAGTTGAGTCTAGCTACGAGGGGGAAAAGGGTAAATATGGCATACAGGATACATATATATATATATATATATTCATACTGACTATGGACTATGGACAACACGCAATACGCATACGTATCTATATGGTTTCTGTTTTGGTAAACGCTACGTGAACAACATCTTACATATAATATACACACATGCAACTGGTTAGTTAGTTAGTGGGGCCTCCCTTCTGGTCACCTACTTAGGCTAAGTCTCGGGGGATGAGTGATTCGTTCGAGGGAAAACCGTTGCGCAGAAGGATGAGTAGTGTTCCGAAATGCATCTCTCACAGAATGATGGTGGCGGCGGCGCCTCGCCTCGACTTGGATGGATGGATCGCCCGCCGTTAGTTGATTGTTCGCGTCGTCGTTGTCGGCGTCTCACCAGCAGGCCCGTCGTCGCATCGCTCGCAGCAGCTTTCTGAGCGTCCAGCAGCAGAGGAAGAGATTGGCCAGCGAGCAGAGCAGCACGAGGCCATGGGCGAGGGTGACGGCCAGCGACAGGGGAGGGGGTAGCGACAGGTACTGCTAGCGCTGCAGGTAGCTGCTCCAATAGACCAGCAGCATGAGCAGCACGTTCACGGAACTTATGTTCTAGAAGAGCTTCTGCATGTGGATGCGGTCCTGTACGTTGCGGGCATGCTGCTGCTCCTCGATCAGCTTCAGCTCCTTGGCCACGGTCGTCTTTAGGGTGGCGTCCAGAGCCAGGGCGTCGATGAAGTCGCGTCGCGCCTGCATGGGATTCCAGGCGCCAGCATGGGCCTTGGCCCGCCGGAACAGGGCCTTGACATTGCGCGGATCCAGATTGAGCACCTCGTTGCAGTGCTCGATCACGGCATAGAAGTCGCCAGCTATGAGCCGACACTGGGCGTAATTGAGCAGCAGCGGCGTCTTAATGGCCGCCAGCTCCTGCCACTCGTCGTCGTGGGGCTTCTCCTTGAGCATTAGCTGCTCCACGAGGCCAACGGCCTCGCGATAGCACGTCTCCGCCTCGCCGAAGCGCCTGGTCTTGTAGAAATTGTTGCCACGCTCGCGCAGCGTGCTGGTGGCCAGCATCTTCTCGTCGTCGGACATCTGCCAGCGCTCCTTCTCGTACTGCTCGGGCAGCTCGATGGACGTCAGCTCGATGATGAACTCCAGCTCGGCGGGATTCTGCAGCAGCTCGTCCAGATCGGGATAGCCAATGCCCTCGTTCTGCAGGGTCATGCCGCAGCAGTGCCTCCGGTCCTCGGGCTTCTTGCCAATGTCCCGCAGCGTCTTCGATATGAACGGATACTGGGCGCAGAGCTGTGGGTGGTGAGTTTGGGGGAAATTGGGTCAGTCGGTGTCTGTTTACCACTCCAGTCCAGCAAAGCAACCCTTGTGTCGTGACGTCCGACCCTCCTCCTCCACACCACACACACTTACCGACTTGTGCACGGTGAACTTGGCCACCTCGTTCAGCGACATCTGCTGCACAATCACCTCCCACACCTCCAGCTTGAATTTCTTGCCCAGCACCAGCTCCATGGGCTTGTCCATTTTGCGGCTGTCGTCGATGATGCGGCTGTTCCCGGCCCTGCGCGTCTGAAAGTGGAACTTCACCTGGAATGCGAGAGAGACCAGTGCGGCAATTAGTCCACACACCACCCACACTTGGTACGCCCACACCGATGGCCTTGGCCTGGTTTTTCACTGCTTGCTCCTGCTGCAGATGTTGCGGTTTTGGGTTTTGGGTTTCCCTGCAGATGCAACAGCTGCAGCAGCTGCAGCTTCGGGCTGGCATCGGAGGCACTTACCCTGGTGCCTGGCTTGAGCTCGATGTAGGCATTGCCCGGATTTAGGATCTCCTTGCGTATGGGCTTCATCTCGGACTTGGCTTGCTCCTGCATCTCGGCTGGCAATTAAGTAAAAGCGCAACAAACACAACTTCCTCTGCCGAGCAGAGAAAAACGATTGTGTTGCCAGCCTGTCGGGCGGCCAGTGATGCCAGATTGGGGGGCCGCGTGCCAAAAGCTTCATACCAAAAATACCAAACTGCATTAAAAGCTGGCAAGGAAATACTGAAACCCTACTGTGCGTTAATTTAAAAATTATTTTTGTTTTCGTATCTTTTGCTAAATGGAATTAAATTTAAGGAAATTGTATAGGTGCAAGGTATCCAAGGTAGCTCATTCTCATTCCATCCATTTTTACCCATTTATATGCCCTTCTTGTAGGTGTTTATAATTTTAGATAGAAGTTTACAAAGCAGTAAATAAGTCTTTAATAAAGTATTTACATAATTATAATTATGGTATACCTTGATTCCATTTAATGAGAGTCCAGTCAGGACCAATAACAGACAGAATGAACCCGTTTTAAGGCCCTTGCAACTATTTAATTCCCTTCCAGCAAGCCTTAGATTTAGTAAGGGATCCAAGAATGGTATACTGGGGCCAGATGCTAAAAGAATTTTTTCTTTTTTATAAATATTTAATTTCAGTTAAGCTTTTAAGAAGACAGAAAGGCATGTATCCTTTAGCGGAATAAATTAACCAATAAATAAATAAATTAATAATAATAATAATAATAATAATAATAATAATAAAATTAATAAATATATATAGATATATGTATTATTGACCATCATCAATAGCCGAGTTGATCTAGCTGTGTCCTTCTGTCCGTTTCAATGCAAACTAGTCTCTTATTTTTTGAGCTATCTGAATTCAACTTTGTAAATGGTATTTCTTCTCTTAAAGGTAGTAAATAAGTTGGAACTGGTCAGATCGGACGACTATATCATATAGCTGGCATAAGAAAAAACCAGGAACTTAATCAAAAATAATATTACTTCGCCGTTTTGTAATATATTTTCATTTAATCTCAGATATACCCATTTTTCTATGGTTTTAAAATGTTGGTTTTAGTCTAATGGGAATCTGATGACTTTATCATGTATGTAGCTGCCATGGACCATAGGAAAGTATGATGAAATTTGACTTAACCTTGTTATTTTTCAACATATTAGCATATAACCAGAGATATAGTTATTATTTACTTTACTGTTTTTTTTTTCCTTTTATCAAAATCACTATAATATATAGCTACCATAAAAACGATCGATAAATTTTTGTATAAGGAGCTAGGATAAACAGCAAAAAATGGGTGCATATATTTATAATAATTTTATATACCTCCAGTAAGGTTTTTTGATCGATTTCCAATACGCTCGAATTGCAAACTGCAAGGATATACGAAATTCGTCCTTCCAAAACTAGATTCCTTTCTTGTTGAAACTGTTCTTAAATAATAATTTAATATAATTCGAATTCATTGGTCCCCCCATTTATCCATCCCCATCCCATTAGGTGTTCCCATTTTTTATTTAAATAAAAGAAAGCTCTTTTGTAGAATACTCTTCATATAATTTGTATGCAGGTATCAATATGTATGTAAGTAATTAACATTTAGTGGCATACGCAGGAGGGGATTGGAGGAGAGTTAGGCCCAAAATCGATAGGGTTGCCTTTTTGACTTTGTAAAAGTGATCGTAGTTAATTATTATTAAAATTCATACAGGCCACCGACCTCTAATCGCCGCCTGCGCACACCATTAATACCGTTTAACATTATTTGTACAATCTTATGTATTTTCCGGGTTTTCTAAATCAACGTTTTCCTTTTGGTTGCTGAATGTTTAGCTAAATACGCAGAGACTAAGACTATTAAACTGATTTCGTTTCTTGACTAGCTTTTAGTTATTCTTGCTTTTTGTAAACAGCATAAAATGTAACTCTCTTATTTGCTATGTATTTGTAACTAAATCAACTAAATTATTGCACATTTTTTGTTTTTTTATAGGATTAGAACATATGTATGTAGTTTCCTTGCTTGGTGTGTCTGTGTCTGTGTATGCTAGGTGTAAAATATTACTGCGGATTGATTTCTCGAATGATATGTACGCTACGCTTTTTTTCATACTAATTGTTAATTGTTTTTGCCCAAAGTACTCATAGAGTAAAATTTTGCCATAATTACATATTTTTTTTTTATACACATTAGCAGTGATGGGAGTTTAATTTGTAGGCCAACGAAATAATAATAAAATTGCAACTTGCCCGGATGAAGCCTAAACGCTACTTTCTCAATAAAATATAGGACTTTCTTCATGCTGTAGACCTTGGCTATATAGTTATTAATTTTCAGCATATTTTTTAACTTTAAAAAAGCCTCTTAAATTAACTAATAGAATAATATTAAGAGCTTGAGAAGCCTGACTCAAGTAAAGTACCATCTCGTTTGTTGATATTAGCTTTGATCACTGAATCCAAGGGTGAACGCGGTGTATACTTGGATATAGTGTGGGTTAAAGAGTACTAACTTCGGTGAACAAGTTCATTTGCTTACTTTTTAGTGAGTGAACAAATGTATTCACTTATTCACTCAGTAGTTCATTCAATTGTTCACACAGTTGTTCATTCACTTTTTCACTCGATTGTTCATGCAGTTGTTCATTTCAGTAAGCAACTGAGCAAGAAAACAACTGAATGAACGCCTGTGAAGGTGAACAAGTGAGTGAAAAAGTGAGTGAACAAGTGAATTACTACTACTCCCTCCCCCCCCCATCACTACATATGTATATGTACATTCATGTGTGTTTCTGAGTGCGGGTGTGTGTGTGTGTGCTTGGTGTACAGAGAGAGAGCTACGAAGGATTAAAGGCTCAGTAACGTTCGTTTCAAAACAGCAAGGCTCCCACAACGTTAAGCGCCTGATGGTTGCTGTGTTGCTTCTGTTGTTGTTGTTGTTGTTGTTGTTGCTGTTGTTGTTGCTGCTGCTGTTGCTTTTGTTGCTGTTGTTGGTGTGTGTGATACATGCTTGTTGTTGTTGTTGTTGTTGTGGTTGTTGGCGACTTGAGTTCTTCCACAATAATGGCACCGTGCTCGTCCACCGTGTGATTTAAGAGTAAATTCTCAACCTGCTCATCGGACAGCAGCTCTTTAGGCTCTGAAGATCTGCAAATTGTGTGTTGGTTATTATCAAATATGTACTAAGTAGTTGCTTGTAAATTCACAAAAATTCACATCTGAACATGGCACGACAGTTAACCGGTATATGAACATAGCGATTGATAAAACAAATAACACAAAGGTATAAGGAACTATGTATATAACATGTAAAAGCGATAAAGTCTTAGTGAAATTAAGAGACTTGGTACTAAGATATTTAAGTTTACATTTAAATTGGATTAATGAGCAATGGTTAACAAAAGCATATTGAATAAACAAGTATAAATGGAGGAGTACTTTTCGTTTTAAAGAATACACACACATAGATTAAACAGGAAATAAATGCTAGCTTCGGAGCCCGAAGCTGGAATACCCTGGTATATCTATTAATATAATTCGGGCGCCATAATATCTCGTTTTGTTATTAAAAAAGTGTGGCTCAAAGATTTGCTTGCTTCTCAGTATGCAATAGTTAAAAAATTGAACTAAGAAACCAACATAAACCCAAAAGAATAAGTTAACAGCAAAGTGAACAAACGTTAAGAAAGTGAACCACAAAAAAAAACAACTTAACAACAAAGTGACAACTTTATTGCAAGGTGAACAAAAGTAAACACAAGTACAGAAAGTAAGCTCACGGAACAAAGTGAACACAAATTACAAAAATAAAGACAAGTGAACAAGTGAAAGTAAAAAATTATAACTACTATATGATATATGGCTTTATAATCAAAGATTTCTTTAACCGTTTGAATTTTTTTAAAGAAGAATTCGACATCGAAGCATTTAGGTAAATAATTCTCTAAAGTGAAATTACCTTTTTACGGTTAAGAAAATGAACACATTGTTCACTTGTGAACACAAAAGAAGAACTTAACAGCAAAGTGAATACAAACGACCCAGTTAAGAAAAGTAAACACAAATAAAGAAAGTGAACTCAAGTGAACACAAGTGAACAAAGGGAACAGAAGTAAAATAAGTAAACACAAGTGATCAAAGTGGAAACAAGTGAACAAAATGAAAACTAGTGAGCACAAGTAAACACAAATGAACACAAGTAAAGAAAGTGAACTCAAGTGAGCACACATAAACAAAAGTGAACACAAGTAAAGAATGTGAAACTCACGTGAACAAAGTGAACACCGAATTAAAAAAATAAAGACAAGTAAACAAGTGAAAGATGAAAATCGTTACAACTGAAAGCTATCTTACTTTCTTACTTTCTTTTAGCTTTCGAAACTTTTTGAATAAGAATTCGAAATCGTAAGATTGATGTAGATAATCCTTTGAAGTTGAATGACTTATTTACGGCTAAGAAAGTGAGCCCAAGTGAACAAAGTGAACACAAAAGAACAAGTTAAAAAAAAAAAAGTGAACATAAGCGATTCAGTTAAGAAACGTAAACACGAATAAAGAAACTGATCTCAAGTGAACAAATTAATAAGTGAACAAAGTGAACAGAAGTAAAATTAGTGAACACAAGTGATCAAAGTGAACACAAGTGAGCAAGTGAAAGTTAAGAATCTTTACAGCTAAGACGTATATCTTTCTAAAACAGACGGACAACAAGTCTATTATTTTGATCATGACAGAAGCGTATAAATCGAAAGATATCTATGATCTATTTGCTTGAAATCGAATATTTCTTTTTTTTTTTAAAGCCTGCCTTAAACTTAAGCGAAACACAGACTAATCGGATATTATGTACATTTGTAAAATCAAAAACACACAACGTTCACATTCAGTTTTGAAAGGGAAAGAGAGGGTGAATAGAGAGGGACTTGGTTCAGAGTGGGATAGCAATGGATGGACTAGCATGGGATGCGGGAGTAAGTATTAGTATTAGGTATTAAGAATTAGATAGCGGTTGAAAAAATCAAATCCGGGCAAAAGAACATATACATATTTCACGATTTTTGGATTTCTTTTTTTTTTTTGGCATTTTGAGCAGTACATACAGAATTTTCGTAATTTTTGATTGTGGTTTTTTTAAGCGAGTGTGCGTTCGTGCTGTAAATGGTTGTTCTTGTAGTTGCTGTTGTTGTTGTTGTTTTAGTTGCTGTAGTTGTTGTTGTTATTGCAGTTAGTAGTATACATATACATACAGTATATATATATTTGTATATATAATTTTTTTAGTTGTTTGTTATAATGTGAGGAATATCGAAAGTAGCAAAAGCAGAGACCAAATCAAAGCAGCCAATTTTTTGTTCGTAATATATATCAAATGGAATTATTAAAATTTTGCAGTTGTTTGTTGCTGTTGTAGGTTGTTGTTGTTATTGTTGTTGTTGTTGTAGTTGTTGGTTTGGTGGATAGATGAGTGCGTTTTTTTTTTAAAGTTTGTTTTTGCGCTGGATCAGGATTTGGTTTTTTTTTTAATTTTTTTGTGATCTAAATTCGAGAGTCGCTGAGTTTTCGGGGGTGTCGGTTTCGGATTCGGATTCAAATGAGCTTGGTCAGGCGGCTCTGCAGCGAGTTGAGCAGACTGCGACCACCGCCGCCACTGCCACTGCCACTGCCGCTACTGCTACTGCTCGCCTTATCACCATCTACTGACCTGCTGAAGAGGAAAAAGTCACCGGGCCCGGAGGAGGCAGAGGCAGAGCCACCGCCCAGGCCACTGGAGGCCGACGTCACCTCCGTATGGTGGTGGTGGTGGTGATGCGCTGTGAGCAGCGCCTCCTCCTCGGCACCGCTGGCATTATCGCCGGCCATCTCCGATTCACTGTTGCGGCGCTCCAGGCTGCGTCCCACCTTCTGGAAGCCGTAGCTGAACACATCCTTCACCTTGTCCCCGGCATCGATCAGCAGGTCCAGGCTCTGGCGCCGTCCGCTGCCCTTGAAGCTGTTCGAGCGGGACAGCCACTGGCTGAGGCTCTGCTTGCGACTCATCTGCTGGCCACCGGCACCGCTCGAGGCGCTACTGTCGTCCTGGAATATCGTCGTGCAGGTAACCTTGCGCTTGGGCTCGTCCGACGACGAGGTCGAGTGCTGGGACTGGGCATCGGCGTCCAGCTGGTTCCGCCCCAGGCCCAGGCCTCCGCCCGCGCTGCCCGCACTCTCCAGGCCCTGCTGCTCCAGCAGCGACTGGTTCGAGTAGCTGGAGCTGGTGCTGTCCGAGTGCGAGAGCCGGATCTCCGTCCACTGCTCGATGTCGTTGTCAGCCGGCGCTCCCACCGCCGAGGCAAAGGCAGAGGAGGCCGATACGGAGGCGGAGGCGGAGGCAGAGGCGGAGCCCGAACCCAGAGAGCCGCCGCTGCCCGACTTCAGCTCGTAGGGGGCGTGCAGGCCCAGCGGCCCCAGGCCGGACTCACCGTCCGCGGCACTGGTGCTGGCGGACTTGTGCATGCCGCCGGCCAGCTTCTGCGGGAAGGTGAGCACCGCCTCGAAATCCGTGAGCAGGTGCGGGCACTCGTGGCCCAGCCGCTCGGGCATCTGCAGGTACTGCTCCTCGGGGCCCATCTCCTCCGGCTCCGGCTGCATGGGCGCCACCTCGCCCGCCGTCAAAGCATCCACGGCGTCCACCTGGCGCAGCATGGCCTCGTAGTTGAGCAGATTGTTGCGCTGCTGGCGCTGCCGGTGGATGTCCTCGGAGATTTGCTCCAAATTCTTCAGCGCCTCGTTGTAGGTGAGCTTCGCCGCACTGACCTTCGCCTCCAGCTCGTTCACCCGCGTCTTCTGGGCCTTCAGCAGTCCGTTGTAGTTGGCCCGCGTCTCGTAGTACGGCCTGCGGTGGCGATAGCGATACGGGGATTCCCCCGGATTAGTGCTGGCATGCGTGGCATTGACGCAGTGAGCGATACTCACGAACAGAGGGTACAATACAAGGCGTGCATAATGCTAAAATATCTCAACAAAAGTAAATTGCGCTTGAGCTGCAATCTAAAAAAGAAAGAAAGAGGAAAAAGAAAGAAAAATGAAAAGAACAGAGCCCAAAAATTATATATACATACATATAAAAAGCAGTTCGAAATGAGAAAATAATGAGAAAACTTAAAAGTTAAACAAATGGAAGCCGAAGCGGGGGAAAACGTCACTTCGGCATTTAGCCGAAGGAAGATAAAATATTGTATTTAGGCCTTATCCTAATGGATTTTTTTTTTATAAAAGAATATATATTCCATGAAATAATCGTGTCCTTTTCGATATCAAACCGATTCAAACTTGCGTTCCGATAACTTGTGTTAATAGTAATTAATACCCAGCTTTTAGAGCTTTTAGAGCTGGGTAAAAATCGATTCTCAGCTCATCGAAAAAAGCCGATACGACCGATTAAGTCAAGGAAACCTAATTTTAATTTTTCTAGACTTAAGATAAATTCATATATATCTTTAAAAAATAATTAAAGATAGGAAAACAATAACAAAATGAATGTATATTTTTTTAAGGTAAAAAAGATAAACTTATATTTATTTAATAATTAATTGCAGAATAGTATATGTATGGCTATAGTACTAAATACTAATACAGTGAACAAAATTATTAGTTTTCCTAAAATAACAGTTTCTTTGAAGTTGTGCCAATTATGAGACCAGGCAATTTTTGACTTTTTTTGTATATTTTTATAAATATCTTTCACATTTGATTTGAAATTGAAAACGGTTTCTTCTATTTTTAAGTTCATTAAACAGGCTAAGAAATGCTATTTAAATTTGTTCATTTCTATTAACATTTAATAAAGAAAAATTACATTTTTGCTAATGATTTTTGTTGTGAAAATTATATGCTGAGAGCAGTATCATATCATAGCATCAGCTATGTAAATGCCATAAATAAAAAGAAAAAGCAACAAGAATTTCTATTATTCTAAACTAAAAATAATATTTCTTATTAAAATCTTGTATATGTATATAAGTCTAAAAAGTAAGTTTATATGGACATAAATGTCGTACATAAAACTAAGGGAAAAAAACAAATAGAATTTGTATTTAGCTAAGCTAAAATAATATTTCCTTTAAAAATCTTTATATATATATATGAAATGAAACAAGAACAAAAATGTCAGCTCTAAAACCTATTGGTTTCCTAATCTTTTAAGCACTTTTTCGCCTTTTTCGCGGTTTGCGATATATCGATTTTTTCAATACCAAATCGATGATCGACCAAAACCAAAAGAAGCGATTATATCGATTTCTTGCCAGCACTACCAGCTCTAGCTTCTAGTTTCTGAGATCCGATAGCTTGTATCGATAGTCTTCTATACTCTCTCTGAGATGGAGGTGTTTGTACGGACGGATGGACTAGGCTATATTCATGGTCATTTGATTGGAACACCTTTCTTCAGAAATCTTCAAGATCTATGAAGGTATTATCAGAGGTAGGGATTGAGATTACTCATCAAGAGTCTATAAAATAAATTTCTCTTGAATTTGTAGTTGCTGCCTGTCTTCCCCCTGCTTGGATACCCAAAAACCATGGCTCAATCTCGGCCAGAACCTTACCTGGAGGCACGCAGCGCCTGCTTGAGCTGTCCCTGCAGCTTGCCAACCCGATTATTGGCCACCTCGAGCTTCAGCTGGCACATCTTGAGAGCGTTGCGGGTATCGGTGACCTCCAGCTGGGACTGGTTCACCTTGCTGGCGGCATGGCTGAGCATCTCCTGGCAGGCGGTGTCAAGCGTTGATTTCTCGCCGAGTCCCTGCTCGGCCAGGTAGACCATCTCCTTGGCGGCGGCATGAATGGACTTGGCCTTCTCATGGCTGGCGGCCGCCTGCTGTGTCTCCTTGGCCAGCTGGGCGGCATAGATGCGGGACTCGTAGTAGGGCTTGGCGGCATCTATCGAGTTGCCCAGCTTATGGGCGGCGGTCTTGATCCGCACCACGCTCTCCGCCAGCAGGCGCTTGAACTCGCACTTGGCCTCCTTGGGAAATCGAATGGGAAATAATATTAGGGGGAAAAATCGGGTCAGAGGGCTCTCTCTCTATTTTGTTCTTTTTGTTTTTGGGGGGAAAAATCAATAACTGCCACTCACGTCGAGCTCCACCTCGTAGCGATTGATGTTGTCCGTGGCCGAGTTCAGCTTCTCCAGCTCGATCTGGGCAGGACAAGGGGTTAGTTGTCAGCTCTGGATGTGTCTGTCTCTGTGTGTGTGTGGGAGGCAGCTTACCTGGACCCTCGGATCCACGGGTGTGTTGCTCTCCGTTGACATCGCTGCTGCTGGTGCTGCTGCTTCCTCTGCTTCTTATGCTTTCTGCTTTCACTCTAATTTCACTGGCTTCCGGGCGACGGGCGGCGGACGCACTGCACCCAAGGTTGCTTGCTTGTGGTTGCTGCTTCTACGCTCTGTCAGTGGCGGCAGCCAATTTGTTTTTATTACCGCCAGCGAGGGAATCCACAGCGAATCAATTGCTCCGACGGAGCTGCTGCTGCTGCTGCTGATGGAGCTTTTGCAACAACAAATGCGTACACATAACTATGACAACACACGACCGTCGCACGCAGCTTCTGCCAGCAGAAAAGCCCCGCGAAAGACAGCTGGGCAAAGCCCCCCATAACCACCACCACCAGCACCACCGAGTGCCAGCAACGGCCAAGGTGAGCCATGAGCCCTGGGTGGGAGCTGGTGGGGGGGGGGGTCGGCGGGCAGCGCCACCTACGCACAGCTTTCGAAGTGCGCGATGCGCGGTGATGCCAGTTGGAGCAAAAGCTCGAGCTGTTGGGCAGCATTGCCTAGTTCTAAACAGGAAGTGCCAGTGCTGCCCAATAGTACATTTAATTTTATTTTCTTTTATTTATAATTGAGTGTACATGGGTAATTTTCCAGAAAGGTCAACCGCAACCACACCAAAAGAACAAAAAAAAAACAAATATCTTGATAATCTTTATTTGTAAATGTAATATTAAAGTTTGTATGTTCATAAATTTGAGTGAAAGTAACATCAAAAAATATATGTACTCATTGAAGATGATTATACCCTTTTTGGCTTTGTTTGTTGAAAGAGGTTTTTGAATTTTGCTTCTAAAATGTAAAATAAAAAAATATTTTGAATATTTAAAAACCCCAAGTATACTTTATGCATCAAAATCTTCGTTCACATTTCACTTAAATCAATGTTTGAATTGGTTTTCGAAGAAGTGATTTCTGTCTGTGTCGCGAATGCCTTAGATTTTTGTGTTTATCCTTACAACTAAATATTACTCAAAATCAATCTTAGCCTCAAATATAGTGCTATGCATAAGCTATAAGTTTTACCTTTTCCAAACAAACAAAAATAAAGTCTCCGGACATTTGCCCTGTCTACAAATGTCGCATTCGATACTAGGTAATTGTGCAGATATATTATGGCAGCCTTTATATTTATTTTTAGATTATCAAAAAAAACATATTCTATATTTTTTTTTATAAAGGAAACAAATAGAAAACATTGTTCATTTTTTGTTTCTTAATGTTGAACTTAACCCCGTGTCGACACAGATAATATCTATATAAAAATTTGTACAACATACATATGGGCATTTCCACGATCGCGCACGGGACATTCGTATGCATTCAAAGTAAAAAACGGTAATAAGGAATAGATTTTTTTTTCCTGATGACAGACTTAACATATAGCATTTTATAAGCTCTTTCATTGGTGCAAAGATTGATTTTGTGTAATTTTTTATTTTTAAGATATTTGCAAAATTCAAGTGATTCGCACGGGACACAAAATGATACTTTCTGTGGAAATGCCCATATGTTAAAATAATCATTCGATTTTATTTTATATTTTATTGCTTACATTCACAAAAAGTCAACAAAATTAAAAACAAAAGGAAAGACTCTTAGACTTCCTAAAAGAATACCAATATTTGTAATGTTTTGGTTGCTATTTTTCTAAATTCGTAATTTCTTTAATTATGGTTTTGAAATACATACCATGTTGATAAATAATAATATAATATTTCCAGATATTTTAATATATTTAAAATGCCCGCCCTAATCGAAGCTTTGCTTATTCTCCAAACGGAGACTTCTTCCTCTTTTTTGCCTCTGAATTTTGGCTAGTAAAATCGATGAACCGATAACACAAAACATAAATAAAAATGATTGAAAATCTAAAAAAAGCTAAGTTGCAAGTTCCATGAGCCATTTGTTTGTTTATTTCTCCTCTTTAAAGGCCGATTAGCAAAAGCTTTGAGCATCCGCAAAGAAATCATCGATGTCTTGTGCAAACTTTAAAATCATCGATATATCGATATTTCGTTAAGCTCTGTCGCCGAGCAACGGCCACACTGCTTCATAACGCTCCGTTCTTCGTTCTCTTCGGCCGCCGCCTGTCGCTTTTTGGCCTGCAACGCGCGCCGAGCTGAAAAACAAACCAAACAAACCGAAAGAAAGCAGAAGTGAAGTTGTTGTCGCGTCGGAAAGGATCAAATTCAAAAATAGCCAAAAAAAAAGCCATTTTAGTTTTCAAGAAGTAATAATAAATACTTTTCAA
>JAEIIU010051191.1:0-26196 GCA_018874675.1 Drosophila baimaii
GGACCCAAAGCGCATGTCTAGGCCATCTGGGGCTTGCAAAAATTACAACACAAAAAGCCCAGGAGCGCTATTGTTATGGTTGAGGGGAAAGTTAACAATAAATTCATGTTTTCACAATTATGCATAAATGGAGTATACTTTGTTTATAAACAATAATATATTATTAATTTTCAAGTGGACATTATAAAGAAGCTTGTATAAGGTATTGAAAGAAGTTATTTAGTTAATAGTAGGGAAGAAAGATAATAAAATAACCATATTTGACGCGAAGAAGGATATATTAATTAATATTTTAACGTTGCAACATATGCGTAATAAAACGATATTCAGTTTAATATATCGAACTTTGTCAAAGAAGAGCCTTGGCTTAGTCGGAAAGATGCTGGAAAACGCATAAAAAAGTAACCCAAAATGTTGTTTTAAAGATATTTTCAATATTGTCGCTAAAACGAACAAAAACACATCTACGGATATTTGTTCGATATTATATACGTACATAAGTACATAAATCGATATCTAACGTTGCGATATACATTTGGGTGATAAATCGATAGTTAGTTTGATATATCGAACTCTGCCAAAGAAGAGCCTTAGGTTAATTTAAACTATTATTGTTGGAAAAAGTATATAAAAGTAACACAAAATTTAATTATAAAGATGTTTTCAAAATAGTCGCTAAAATAGACAAATACCTAAATGAAATAACATTTTCGGATATTTGCTCTATATAATATCGATATTATCGATCATTTAAACTTAAATACAACATTTTTAATATTGTTCATCAAACCAAAGACGCTTGAATTACAATAAAGAGTGTGTGATCAAACTTTACGATATTTTCGATATATTACATTATAATCGATATAATATATATGATATAAAAGAATAATACAACATTTGGTGTTAAAGATGTATTAAACATATTTGGTAAAATAGTAAGCGTTAAATGCGAAATTTTTCAATATTGAACCAAAGACGCTAGAAGTAGAATAAAGAGTCTTTGCTCAAACTTTTCGATATTTTCGATATTGAGTGCGATATTTTTATCGATGTATCATATTATGATATTATCGATATAAAATATTTTATAAAAAAGAATAATTAAAAATTTGTTTTTAAAGATGAGTTAAAAATAGAAAAAAAAGACATAAATTAAATAAGAATTTCAGATATTTTTATCAATATTTTAACGTTAAAATGCAAACCTTTTCGTTATTCCAATTATCCATATATAAAACTATACGCTATTTTTGATACGATATTAAGCGCGTTATATCATATAGGACTTTTCCTGGCTATACAAACATCCGTCAGCTAACCCTAGATCTAAGCACATGGATCTCGGGGCACTACATAAGCTAAAGCCACCAGGTTTAATCTACATTAAAAGTGAAATCTTTAATGATAGCCACAATACCATTAAATTTATTTATTGTGTTCTTTTTTTTTATAAACGATAATGCATAAGTATTATTAATACAAACGAAATATAGCCCGACCCTTATCGGGCACTTCAATTAGCGATTATCAGCGACACACACTATATCCCCCAGGCAATCGGCCAAATAGTCAGGCACCTGCGGATGGCCGTCCGGGAGTCGCTGCACGTCCTCCAGCCGGGCGCCGCCGGTGAGAACGAGCAGGGTCTGGTAGCCACTGGCTCGGGCAAATCCAATATCGCTGGCCAGGCTGTCGCCCACAAAGAGGACGCGACTCGGCGGCACATCCGGATGGCGTTGCAGGAGCAGCTTGCGCAGATCCTCACCCGGCTTGCCCAGTGTGGTTGGCTGGCGGCCAACGGATTGGGTCACCACATCAATGAAGGCGCCAGGTCCTGTCAAAGTCAGATTTCAATAAATCTCTAGAGCTGCAGAGCAGAGATGTCTCACCTATAATATCGCCATGGCCGAAGGGTATCAAGGCATCGGCAGCTCCGGCCAGAAACAGACACTTGGGATTCTGCAGTTGGACATGGGCCCGCATCATCTTGGCGGCCGACAGGTTAAAGTCCACATCGATGACAACGGCCTCCACGGACTCACCGCCATAGATGGCTTCGTGCAGATCCTTGAGGCTCTTGATGATTCCACTGCCACACTATTGCGAGGCCCCCCCTCAAGTGGTGGTCAATGAAGCCTCAAATGTTGGAAGGCACTTACCTCTTCAGTCAGCCGAAAGCCGGCGTCCACAAGGAGTCGCCTAAATGGAGGCGTGGCCAGGCAGTAAATGAGTCCCTCGAAGTTTATAGACTTCAGGTGATCGCAAATGGTTTGGGCAGGATGCACGATTTGGTGCTGGAAAGTAAGAAAAAAAAACATTAGAGCCAGAATTATATCTTCCTTATGGGACTCACCTCATCAATCTTTAGATGTCCCTGTTTTGCAAACTTATCGATATGCTCCCTCAGGGAACTGATGCTGTTGTTGGTCACAAAGGTCACCTGCTTGCCGCGAGACTCCAAGTAGGCCAAGGCCTCGGCCGAGCCGGGTATGAAGTCCCTCAAGGGATACCAAATGACTCCTTTTGGGTGAGAAAAGAAAGAGAGAGTTGAGAACTCCCTTCTACACGGAAACACTCACCATCGCAATCGCAGAAAACCAAGTTAAAGGAATCAAAGAACTCTTCGCGCTCCTGGCTAGTCAGCTCCTTGAGGTGTTTGACCTTGAATATGGATGAAAAGGCTTAAATATAGCTTATATTCTAAGGTATTTTATTAGTCAAATTCATTGTAAAACCATCTCTAGCAAAACAAGAATATAAATCGCCTAAATAATATCTCAAAATCCGATCTTTCAATCAGAATCAGAATCCAAATCCCATTCGCTGATCCCTTTCTAGCATTCTACCCACCGAATTCATTTCGCTCGCTTTGACCAAAAGTCGACACTAATCCGGATTTGGAGAAGAGATTCCTCCTTCAAGCGTTGGAGGCGACAGATTTGTAACTAAGCCCAGTGCGACGAGCGTCTCAAGCTGGAAGACAACGCACACACCCAAAGACAATTGCCAGATCTCTCGGGGAGCGATTGCATTTTGCATCAAATTGCATTAGCTCAGTGCGCCTCGAGGCCAGTTACACTGCAACCAAAGAAGAGACCATGACTTGGGTGTTTTTGATATGACAAAAAAAAAACAACTTGAAATCTAGAAATATGAAACTATAAAACCCCATATTTATCTTCATATATTGTTATATACAAGTTTTTAAAAAGTTCCATAAGCATAACTATTGAAATCATGGAAGATCTTCTAAAGCTCCATAGTTAAGGTCTCTAAAAGTAAGCTAAAAATTGTAAAATGGTGCATAGCATACTTTTAGGCAGTATTTTTAGTCACTTCACAAACTATTTCAGTTGAGAGTTTATATACAATTTTTATATAGAATTTTTTATATAATTTCACAAGAATACTTATAGAATTTCTATTAAAACTCCTTATTTTGGGTCTATAAAAGTATGCAAAGAATTGTGACATATTGTATAACATACTTTTAGGCAGCATTTTTTAAGTGATTTAAAAAATTCCAAGCTATATCAGTGGCATTATCTTAAAATGTAATATTTTTTTATATAATTTCAATGAATTATGTCATATTATAGCATACTTTTAGGCATCATTTTAAGTGATTTAACAAGCTATTTCGGTGGCCCTATCTTGATCTGTTATATTACTTTTATTTTAATTTCACAAGAATACTTATTAAAATTATACATTTTCTATTAAAACTCTCTAAGAAAATATTCTCAATGAAATATTCCATATTACACAGCATACTTTTAGGCAGCATTTTAAGTTATTAAACAAATCCCAAGCTCTTTTCGGTGCCCAAATAAACAGTAATTTGGACCAGTGTGCATTGCAATTATTATTATTTTATATTTATAAGTATTTGTGCATATTAGGTAGCATGAGTGCTCCCTTGGCTGCTTGGTGGTGTCGCTGTCAATTGAGTGTGTCTGGTCCAGTCCAGCTGCTGCCGGGCTGCGTTCCAATTGATTTGCTTCATCGCCTTCCAATAGAGCTCATTATATAACGCCGAGTGCATCCGGTAGTCTATCCTCTCAAAACACCTAATTTTAGCCATCTGAAATGATAAATCCATCTATTTTGATTGATGGCAACTTTTACTTGGATGACCTCGTGTGTATGTAGAGGAGGTCAATACACATTCCTTTGTACCCATTTAGTTGATGTTATTTTTGTAGTTAACCAACTTTCGTAGTTATCTCTCTTTTCGATAATATTGAAAAAGGGTTTCGAAAATGATTTTTATTTTTCTTAAATTGTTGAGGGTGAATTACTAAATACCAACTTATCTTATATGAATCTATAGATAACTCCTTTCAAGTTTTATATAAATGCTGCTCACCTGCTCACTGCTTAGTTGCTCAGTTGCTCACTGCTCTTTGCTTAGTTGCTTGATAAGATGAGTAACGTCCATACATTTGAATTGTTATATGCAAGAAAGTTTTTGGTTCCTGACGAAAATCACCTTCTCTCCGCTCTCACAAATTTAGAGCGTAAGAATCTGTATAAATACAAGAGAGCGACAGGCTCTAGAGCTCGCTGTCTCCGGCTCTCTGGCAATAGAGCCAGCACTGGGTTCAGTACAGCATTGGGTTCGTATTTGCGGCATCTTCCTAAAAAAAGCATCTTTGGCTGGACTCACATATTCATTAGGTTCCGCTCCCAAGATTATACGGAAAAACGTAAAACATCAGTTACTTTCTGCGAAGAACCGATATTTATATCTTTCCTGTAATGCTGATTTTTCTCTCAATTGTATTAGGAGAAAAAAATGAAAAGCTCTTTCAGACTGCAACTAAAAAGACTCTCGTTCTCTACAGAATGAAACGTATAAGCTGTTTGCTGATACTTTGCTTGTACATTGCAGGTAATTTTTAAGCGGATGCTCCTTCAACCGATCTTTTGTGAACTTTTAGTGAAACGGTCCACCTCCTACGAAATCAGCCACTTGCAAAACATACAAATAAGACTATTACACACTCATTTTGACATTAATGGAGCTCAATCCTTTATTTATTTAATAATTCACATACAGACACAGGCAGCATACAACACAATTCGTTTCGGTCCTTAATCTCTATCGTAATCGTAGTTCTCATTGTTATCGTATAAATATATTTTATCAAAACAACAATTCACTATATGTACATGTAAGTAGCATTACGAATTGTCCAAAAAAATACTGCGCCTCGTGCAATACTCTCTCGCTCTCGCTTTCGCTTTCGCTTTCGCTGGGCAATAATCAACAATAATAATAGAAAAAAAACAAAGGATTTTAGGGAGAGCTGCTGCTTGTACATATATGTATCGCTTTTCGGTTGTGTGGGTAACAGTTTGTAAGGTACATATTGGATTGTTTCTTAGTGTTATGTGTTGTTAGCTTGTAATTCCGTTTGTTCATGATCGTACATATATATATGTATATATAGCTACCAACAGTTCCGTTACAAATTATAAATACTCGTTGTTTACTTGTTTTTAATGCACTTTGGACGTGTAAAAATATTCAAATACATATCATACATATATCTATAACTGTATATTCGGGGTGCTGTCAAAGCGATGCTAACGGGGATGCCAGTGATTCGATCCTCTTGCGTGCATCTCTCTCTCTCGCTCTCTCTTTTGCAATCAAGTAACAATATAAAACCTCCTCCACTCGTGTGTATGTAATGTCTAAAAAATGCAATTGCTTGACTTCGACTTCGAGGGCCTCGATTCGATGCGATTCCCCTCAATTCGTTGAGCATTTCCCATGCACACACACCACAGGTCATGTTAAGTACGACAGACAGAACCTAACATAGCATAGCATGTAGGGGAAGGAACCAGGGAACAAAACAGGTGGCTCCCTCCTCCTATACGAAAGAGGTGGTGGTGTTGGTGTCATCGCCCTCGCGCTGTCGTTGGCGCAGACCACTGCTCTCCTCGGACTTCAGCTGGGTCGTCGTCTGTACATGGACCTGCTGTCGCTCGTACTCAATGATGTGTTCGCGCAGCAGAAAGTTTTCACGCTTGATACGCTTCAGCAGGCGCCCGGAGACGTCTGGCACGGCCCAACGCAGGATGCCCTGGAGCATGGTGATGATGTTCTGCAAAAATAAATGTTTAAATATATTAATTATAGTTTTAAAGTGTTTCCGATGGAGAGCAATAGGGATTAAGCATAGCAAATTCTTTGACAAATATTTATGAACTATTTCTTTCCAATTTCTTTCTCTAGAATCTGGAATCTACAGTGTAGAACAGGCTTTCCTAGCGTATTCTACTATTTATTTATTCCCTAAGATTCCGCACACCTTACAATTTTTTTGCACACCTTAAAGTTTTTAGTGCTGGACCTAGCGCTGAATCCACACTCACTTGCCATTCTGTTTTTAAATTATTACTCTCTCAACTTTGTGAGAGCGGAGAGAACGCAACTTTCGTCAGGAACCGAAAAATGGCTGGCATATGGCAATTTACACATACGGTCGTTACTCATTTTAAGAGTTATACATTTTTGTAGTTATACATTTTGTAAACTTTACGTTATGTTAACTTAATAAAAGAATTAAGAGAATTAAACCTTTAAATATTACAAATATAACTTAAATAAACAATGCTTGGCAAAAGAATTCTAAGCACTTATTTTTTTTTTTAAAGCCCCTTAACAAAATTTATGAAAATAATTTACCTGGTAAATGACAATAAAGGCTAGCCGACCCGTCAGTATCTTCCAGTAGATCATGGGTCGCTTGTAGGGCTGCGGATGCCACGGCGGGTTGCGGAACTCGGTGTAGCGGCACTCCGTCTCATTCACATACTGGCTGCCACCCAGGAGCGGCTCCACCTGGAAGTCTTTAGTGTTGAACACAGCTAGAGTGAAGTTCAAATAGTTGTTCAGCTCCGGATCGCCCATGGAGGCGGCATACACGATTTTCGGTATAAGGTTTGAACTAAATGCGATGATCATTGCCTGCAAAGGGCACACAAAAAAAAAAAACAATTAAAATCCGTAAATAATTATGAAATTCTTCTTCAGACTCACGCTCGATGCCACGGCTATGCGGGTGACCACGGTCATGATATTGTGCCAGACACCAATGTCGTGGGCACGCATGCCCACCGGGCGGCGCAAGAAGCGCAGCATCTTGATGGCGTCCAGGCGTACCTCAACCACATTGTTAATCAGCGCCAGCAGCGGGGCCAGGGGAAAGGCCAGACTGAACAGGGTAATGAATCCGAACTGAACAACTGCGGGGAGAGAACCAGTTATTGCTTGTCAACTTTTCTTGGTATATAATATATGTATATATATGCTATATATTTATGTTTTAAGTATTGAATACTTCTGTTTTAAATTTCAAGCTAACAGCAGTTTTGAAAAGGCAACTTTCAAGGTGCGAGTGCTCAACCGAATTTCGCTCTCTACACAAGTTATTACGAAGAGAGCGTAAACGAAAAAAAAAAGGTTTGAGCGAGAAAATTCAACCGAAGACAGAAACGAAGATATAAAAAGTATTTGAAAATATATAATTTATGCTTAAGTAGTCTAGTTTTCTGTTAAAAATTTCAAGAGGACAATCAGTGTTAGAAAGAACGCAATTCTCTAGGAGCGAGCGCTTAACCGAATCCCTCCAACCACAAGTAATTATGAAAAGAGCGTAAAGAGAAAAAGTTCAACTGAAAACATTTAGCCGAAGACAGAAACGAAGATTTAACAAGATTTTAAAATATATATTTATATTTATTTTATTTATGAAAAGAACGTAAAAAAGAAAAGCTCAACGGAAACCATTTAATCGAAAACCAAAGAATATATAACAAGGATTTTATTCTATATATTAATGTATTGAGGTTTTATGTTTTAAATTTCAAGGTTTTAGAGTGGAGGCAACTTTCATGGTGCGAGCGCTCAACCGAATCTCTCCCACCACAAGAAGAAAAGCTCAACTGAGAGAATTAAACCCAAACAGAAATGAAAAAGTTCAACCAAAAAGAATATAAACAAAGACAGAGACTGGTTTTTTTCGGATATGAAATATATATAACTTATGTACTTACCCATTTCTAGATATTCCACATAAAGCGAATTACTCTCGGCGGGCAGAAGATTGTAGTCCTCGGTAAATTGATTGTAGGGCACCAGGCGATTGTCCTTGTGGCTCTTATACCAGCCATGGCGGTAGCTCAGCTCCTTGAAGGTGCGCATCAGGTAGGGTATGAACATCTCAACAATGGCATTGACCACCTGCTTGCCGGCCATAATGATAACCAGCTGCATGCAGAGCTCCATGAGGCAGCCGCCCGGATTGCATTCCTCCTGGCGGAAGCCCAGCACGCGATTGTACTTGGCCGGATAGCCGACGAATTTGCCCTTGAGGAAGGCTATGTAGAAGAGCGAGGAGTAGTAGTTGACGAACTGGAACACATAGTTCTTGATGGTCAGGCTCTCGTCATACTCCGTCTGGGTGCGGCGGTACTCGTAGTTGGTCAGCTTCACGGCCAGGCTGGAGTAGACCAGATCCAGCAGTGAGATCACAATCAGATCTATCACTCCCGCCGTCATGGGCAGGATCATCACCTTAAAGGTCATGGAATTCTCGCTGCCCAGGATGCTGTGCGAGGCTCGCTGCGCCATTCGATAGATGATAATGCCCGCTATGGCGATGACTGATATGCAAATCTGGGACGGAATACGGGCAGCATGAGCATGAGACAGACAGGCTGGGACAGATTGGTACTTACAAACAATATCATGATGCTGTAGCTGGTGAAATTGGGCAGGAACTTGATACTCCAGAAAGGCACATCCGGATCCAAGGTGGTTCTTGACTTGGTTTCATAGCTTTCCTGCTCATGATGCTGCTGCGTCGTCGTCGTCGTCGTCCTACCGGCCAGCCGTTTGGAACGCGATATTTTGGCCAAGTATTCAGGACGCGGATGTTCTATATGATGGGTGAAACCGGTCAGGCCCCAGCGGTGCACCAGGCCCGCCGAGTACCGTTTCCAGAACTCCAAATAGGCCACCGCCCAAATGGCCATCGCCAAGGCAAACACCACAGTCATATTGTTATCGATCAGATAGTTAAATCTGGAAGACGTACAGGTCTCGTTCAGCTGCCAGAAGTCACAGCTGCGATCGCACTGCGGACACATAATCGTCCCATTGTCATTGCAAATGTCCCGGCTAATGGGATCGCTGCTCCACGTTATGAAGCCATAGAGGAAGCAGGCCAGACCGAACACGCTGATGGGGATTAGCATTTGCGTGTAGAAACCCAGCCAGGCGAAGTACAGTGCCACCTTGGCACCGAAGTAGTCTTTGATTTGGTCTAATGGTTGTAGGCTGTAAGTAAAATCATGACAGCGAATTTAAATATATTAATTATTGATTGCTTGTATCATTGGTACGTAAAATGTATCAAAAATATGGCAAGACCCCTACTGTGGGCTCTGAATTTCAAAGGTGGAGCTTAATAGCAAATATCACTATTAAAGTCATGTGTAGGTTTTGTTTTTGTACTCAGGGTGTTGGGCTCTACTCTTCTGATAATACGACATTTCTCGCAAAGAGAACGACAAGAAACGTAAAGGAAATCTTAGATCTCTCCCTTGCAGTTGTGTCGGGTATTTTACCTCTGTTGTGATTAGACCCATAATAGAATTAGAACAAGGTAACCTCGTCGAGAGAGCTACCCTCTTGTTCGCTTGCTATCTATTTTTAGCGCATGTCTCTGAAAATGCGTAGAGTCCTCAACAAAGTTGATGAGGCTACCTAGTATAGTTGAGCCATGATTAGAGTTAAATGTATTCGGAGAGACAAAATGCAATGCTCTCTCAGAGAGCTTAGCAGAACAACCCTCTCTTTCGCTACTACTAGCTTTATCCTAAAGTGCAAGAGAAAGGGAGAGAGGTAGAGAGATAGAACACATACATCTGCAAAACAACTTTCCGCAAAGCAAGCGGTTTGAAGAGACAGAAGTCTATTCTCTGGCTTCAGCTGGGAGAGCTTGGAAGAGGACCGATCTGAGACGTTTCCTTGATTCCGTTCTCAATCGATACAGCAGTTAACCTGCAACCTTGCAAGCTCTGCTCTCTCTCTGTATAAGTGATGAGGCCTATGCTAGAACTTCCAAGTAGAATCGAGCTCTTTCTTGGGTCCACACCCACTGCTTTTCTTAGGCACCTGTCAGCGCCGTCAGTACTAACAGCTAAGCCTTTTTTCCTATTTTTTATGAATGTTCTCTAACAACATTGTCTCAAAGTTTGATCGATGCAGAATTAACAAAGTTATGGATAGTTGAATGAATGGTTTTAGTGTTGGAGCATAAAAGAGCATACAAAACTTTAAAGCGATCTCCTACAAAGTGCCATTTTGAAAGTCCGTGAACATGGTAAGGGAAAATCTAATTAAAGCTCTCTCCTTTGACTAATTCCCGAGGTAACGCTTTCGAGTTTTTTTCGTGTGCATAGTTTTTTTTAGGGACCTAGGCACATTTTCAATGATAGCGCTAGAAAGAGATGGCAAGCGAACGATAGAATAAATGAAGTCCTCATAAGAGAGCAGCTCTCTCGAAGAGACTACCTTATATATTTATACTATGCTCTGGTGTCTCATGTTCTGTGGCTTCCTTGCATTATATTATATATATATATTATATTCAAAATGTACGTTGCGATGACCCAATGACCAGTGGAGATTGCTATGGGGCCATTCCCTGTATTCCGCTTACTTCTGTTTATCATTTTTCGTTTTCCTCTTCTGTGTGACTGGGGTTTCCCCTTATTTTCTTCTTAAAATGTGCTCGCACTCATATTATTTGTTTATCTACAGACAGCTTGCTTATAACTGAAGTTCTAATAGTTCAGGTTTCACCTCATAAGCTAAGCAGCTGCATTTCCAAAAATCAGAGATCCCGTAAACACAAACTGAGCCTTAGCTTTGGGAAATTCCTAAGAAAACCCCCACTTTTGCCTACTTACTTCTTCCATTTGGTGATGTTGGCCCACTCCTTAAGCAGCCGATCACGATCGTCCTTCTGCAATGGGTTTAGATAAAGATTTATTTATTAATTTATATTTCCGCCTAGTTACGATACGATAAAGATATAGGTTTGGGCTATGGAAAGCTTCTTTATATACCTATGAGCTACTCACATCGTGCAGGGTGTAGGAACACGTATAGACGCTGTCCTGGACCAGCTTCTCAATGCCCAGATTGTCGGCCGACTCCTCGCCCTCCACAAAGTGCTGGCGCTGCAGTATGAAGTTAATGATGGAATAGCGGGTGCTGGCATCGAAGAAGTTCGGATGCTCCGTATCGTACAGCTCCAGGTAGTTGCGGGAGAACTCCAGGTGGATGCGCGGCTCGCGTTCCGGAAAGAGGGCCGTGTTCAGCTGAACGGAGCTGAAGAGGGTGCGGCACATGCGGCTCAGAACGGACTGGAATTGATGCGCTGATTCGGCAAAGACCTGCTCCTGGCCGGGAATGGGTTTCAGCGGCACCTTGATCTTTAGTATCTCCGCATACCGATAGAGCACCTCGGCGGGCGCATGGATCTTGATGAAATGCACCCGCTGCACCTTGTTGTGCTCCAGCTGCAGGCCCTCACGCTGCAGGTTGGCCTCGAAGATCTCCCGCTTGCGTCGATGCTCCTCCACCTGGTCCTCTCCGTTGTAGGCCAACACAAAGTCCACGCTCCTCTTGCCATCGTCGAAGCGTCTGTACGTCTGCACATCCACCGCGTGATCCGTAGAGAGCGGAAAAACAGAGAGAGAGAGAAGGCGAAAGCATCGTCAGGTTAGAGTGATTCACTCGCGGAGAAGTCTTAAAAATACATCTGCTTATCTTAACGGAAGCAAAGCGTGTGGGTGCGAGTGCCTCTCCCCGAGCTCCCTCCCTCCCCGATCCGGCGCCCTAGTAGTGGTCACCCCCATCACCTTGAGGGACTCCTCCTGCGGCTGCTCTCCGGAGCGCAGGTAAGAGAAGGCACAGCGTAGCATGGCGCTGGGGGGAGCAAAAATATAGACACAACCGAAACGACCGAGAGGCTCTGGTGATATGGGCGACCGTCTGCTGTGCACGGACTGCTCCGACTGGAGCACTCTTCCGAGTGCCGGACTTAGACATGGGGTTGCGATATATGCAATAGTTGCAAATATTTTGTGTTGAATCCGATCCCGCAAAAAGCAAACTATATATTATTTGAACAAACAAAAAAAAAACAAAGAAGAGCGAAGGCGTGATTCGAGTGCAGAAAGTGATTACGGCTACAGTTAAGGTGTTGTTGTTGTTGTTGATGATGATGATGATGATGATGAGATGATGATGTGTACACTGGCTATCTCCTATCTCCTTTAGGGGTTTGCCTCTGCCCTAAGTACGTGCTTGTGTGAAGTTACAGGGATTGTTATTCTATCTAATTCTGATTATAAGTATATATTTGTGGACTTAGGGATGTAATTCGATTTAATGTAGCATTTACATATATACCTTTGCTGAGAGGGAAGAACGTATGATTCTACGCAAAAGTTCAGACCCTGAAGAGTATATATTTTTTGGTTTTTGATCAGCAGTTCCCCAGATATAGCCAGATATAGAAACGTTCGCAGCAGTTTGAGAGTAATTTATAAAAGTTTGATCAAAGCAGTGAATACCTTAATATACTTATATCTGAGGCATATGTATGATCCAAAATATATCTATTGATTTTGGATGTTAAATAATAGCATGTAATCGAATTACCAAAGGGATCCTATGGAGCAGTGGTGCCCAGGCAATGCATTGACATGTTAGAATTGCATTTGAGTGAGTCAGAAATAGAACAAATTGGCTAGATATGAGACAAAAATAGCCAACATTGTTTGTAATATGGCATTGAAAGAGGATATAAGCACAAACATAGCTATTTAACTCTAATAAAGGCTAGATTTAGCCGGAAAATGTATGTTTATATACACAGATGTATTGTTTATATTCTGTACACACTGTGCCAGGCATATTTCATAAACAAGGCTAGGACAAGTAAGAAAAGCTAACTTCGGGCGGAGCCGAAGATGATATAACCTTGCAGATAATTTATTATGTATTAAACAAGATTTTTATATTAAGAGCATAAATTAAACGAAACACCCTGTTTCGCATAGTATATGTTTATATGGTAACTATCAGATAGAGTTGGCCGACTTAAATGGAAATTTTTATAAAATGCGCTTATCGTTGAAAAAGAGCCTTTATAATGTAAAATGTATGTAAAATCTAAAGTGCACTTGTAAAATATTAATTGAATCCGATATTTTCTATGGCAGCTATATGATATATTGGTACAATTTCAATGAAATTTCTAGGGTGTGGTTATATTCATATTCTTGGGGCACTAATCAAGTTCCATTCGAATGTCTTGAAAAATAGCAAAAATATGCCAACTTTTCTATGGCAGCTATAGGATATAGTAGACTGATTCCGTTCCGTTCCGTGCTTGCAAAAGATATAAGACTATGCTGAAACTTTCAGACCGATCGCTCTGAGAGATTAGTTTGCATATAAACCGAAAGACGGACAGACAGACAGACGGACATGGCTAGATCGACTTGGCTGGTGATGCTGATCAAGATCATATGTATATAGTTTATGGGGTCGGAGATGACTCCTTCCCTGCATTGCAAACATCATGGCAAAACTATAATACCCTGCAAGGGTATAAAAAGCCTACATTTAGCCAGAAAATAATATCAATTACATCACACAGATGTGTTGTTTACATTCTGTGCAAACTGTGCGTATGCTGAGCCCACTTTATAACCTCTAACCATATAGGAAACGTGCATAGAAGCTAGTTCATAGCTTTCTTCTATTCCCTCTCGTGGACTTCCAAACTGATCAGGAGAGAGTTCATGGAAAATGCAAATTAATAACTTCATCTTATATGATAAAGAACTGCCTTCACAGTAGCCTAGTCTTGTGGAAGAATTCTTCCAAAAATGCTTGCTGATGATGCAAAGAACGCCAGCACACGAAATAGGGGTGACTGTGGGGTGGACGTGATGATGATGATGAAGATGATGAAGTAGCAACAACTGCAAGCCAGGCAGGCGGCCGTCAGTCAGTCAGGCAGGCAGGCAGGCAGGCAGGCAACAAACATGAGGTGAGAGATCGAGTGCGTGCGTGCGTGCGAAGGATAAGCCAGCGGCGGCAGAGCGAGAATGATGATGCAGTTGGAGAGCCGTGGCAGTTTTTTTTTTTTGTGTTTCTTTTTTTTTCTATGTGCTTAATCGTTGTGGAACGTATGTGGGATGTCGGTTTGGTTGGAATTTTAATTGGATCGTATGTTTACCCTCGATTTCCACTGGGAGTATGTTATTGGCAATTTCTTATCTTTATTAGAAACGGTGCTACTATTTCTTAACAGACGTCTAGAGACCTCATCGTCACCACCGCCTCCTCCTCCTCCTCCTAATCCGCCGCCTGCTCCGCCGGCCACGCTGACCCCAATGCCTGTGGGCAGGTGGCCGCGTCCGTTCTGCAGGGCCAGAATCTGAGCGGCTAGGGCAGCATCCGTGTGATCCCCACCACCTCCGTTGAGGTGCTCCAGGGCCGTCGACTGGCGATAGCCGGGCTGCCAGGCCAGCGCCGCATGCTCGGCAGCGGCGCCGCTACCCAGACGCAGGCTACTGCTGCTCCGTCCCTCATCGCCGGCCAGGTCCACTGCCGAGTGGTAAATGGTGTTTCTCGACTGCGACAGCGACTTGCGGTGGGCCGCCGCAGCTGCGGCCGCTTCCGAGTCCGCCAGGGAGATGGTGTCGAAATACAGGCTCTCCCGCTCGTCCATCTCCGATTCGGGATAGTCGTAGTCGTGGGTGCGGACTGCAACGAAGGGCACAGGGTAAGAGATTAGTTTTCAGCGGATTTTGAGAGGCTTTAGGCAAGGGGTGAGTGCTGGGATGGCATAGATGGCGAGTGGGTGGAGCGGTGTGGCGGTGTGCAGGTGAAGTGACAAGTGGCCAAGCGGCCAAGTGGCATTACGCCAAGAAAATGCTGCATTTATATTGTATATTTATATTTCTCAAGATCACTGGGTCTTGGTTCAATATAAGATGCATCATTGGTACTCATAACTTAAATGTATCTATAAGATTTTTGTGAAAATAAAACGAAAAAACCATTAGCATTACTAAGAAGGAATAATAATTTATATAATTAATGTAAAATAAGTTTATGAGTTAACATTTTTGTCTTAGTAAGGATACAATTTTTTTCCGAAGTTGATACAGATTTTAGGCAGATCCCTGATGAGTCTTCTCTCATTTCTTTTTTTAAACAAACAAATAATAATAATAAATTGTTTATTTACTGAAAGATCGCTTTACGTTACTTTCTTACCTCGTTAAGAGGTGATATTCGATTACCATTTGGAGGAGTACATTAACAATCATTTAAAATTAGCTTTAAATGCGGCCAAATCGTCGAAGTCCCAGAAAGATATCTGGCCAGAAAAGGGAAAGACTGGGGATGTACATATGTAATTACGGAAAATTACGATATAATATATCAACAAAAATATCACGCTCAATTTAATATCGAAAATATCGTTGAGTTTGGCGTTAAAATATCGATATTATTATTATACAGAACAAATATCTGAAGATGTTATTTTATTCATTTGTATTTTATTAACGACTATTATTAAAACATCTTTAAAACAAGTTAGCTCTATTAATTTGCTTTACCAAAAATGATAGTTTAAGCTGAGCGTAGGCTCCTATTTGGCACAGTTCGATATATCAAACAGAATATCGATTTATCACGTTGTGAGTCAACAATAAAATATCGATACAGTCTCTATATATTGATATTTTTGTCATCCCAAGTAAAGACCAAGTAAACTTATCGAAAAAGCACGCAACGTTTAAATGAATTAATTAAATTTAATTTAATATAGGAAAATTATTCAAGTAATCGTAAAAAATATAACAAAAATCGAATCTTATACAAATTAAACGATTGTTCCTATGACAGTCTTAAGATATAGTCAAGCGATTTTAATAAAATGAAAAACATTATTTTTAAATCGTTAAGAAAGGGTATATTTTGGGTTATATTCAAATATTTTGAAACATAACGCAGCTATGTTCATTTTCGAATTATTTTCGCATTTCCGATTGTTACCAAGACAGCTATATGAAATAGGCGTTCGATTTACATAAAACTAAAACCGAAATTCTGAATTTATAAATAATAGGCACCGATAATAAATAATAGTTTTATGGTATAGTCATCCGATCCGACTTTTACACTAATGGGAATAAAAAGAAGGCTATCTACAAAAATTTCATTTACATTGTTCAAAAAGTTAGAATAGGTTGTGTAGAAACGGACAGAATGTCTGGATTGAAGTGACTGCTGTTGATTACAAATATATAAGCTATAGAAGGACGGAAATGTCTCCTTTACTACGTTGCAAACTTGTGACTCAAATTATAACATAAAGGAAATAAAATGTAGCAAGCGATGTAAATGCCAAAAGATCTTGTGCTGTAATTATGCAGACGGATCTGACTTTAAAACTCTTAAAGGGTTTGTATGGCCAAGATAATCTTGACCTTGAAAGCATTTCCAATTTAATGAGCCAAGGCTGTTTGCCGCCAAAAGTGTACATAATAATAAATAGCAGAGAATGCCAACGGAGATTAGGGGATAGCGTAACCTGGCTCGAAATAAATTAGCGTACCGATAGAGTGGAGTGTATCTATCAGTTTTTTTTTTTTTTTTTTTTTGGTATTAATTACTGATAAACCCGTATAAATCCCGATAGTGGGCGCTGGCGGAGGCCAACTGACTTATCGGAGGAGGAGACCAGCAGCTGTCGCTGATACCAAAACCGAGGGAGCCTAACAGTGGCTCATTTAAATGCGGTCAATTATATAATGGTTTCCCCCATTTTTGCAATGAACACAATACACTTTAAGCTAATGCCAGCTACGAATGCGTGTGAAAGCTTCGATGAATGTCGGAATGAATGACCGAATGAATGAACGCATGGGGTGGCTCCACTACTGATGATGATGATGGTGATCAGTGGCCAGCGGACACAGACAATCAAAACTAATTCAAGCTTGAACCCAATGGGGAGGGGCTGGTTTTGGGGATACCAAATAAAAGCACACAAAGTAACAAAAACAACGAATAAACAGAAGAAACACTGATCTTTGGTAAGAAACAACGAAATGAAATCATTTTTTTTTTGGTGGGGCAAAAAAACCCAATATATGCGAAGGCCAAACACAAAGTAATTAACATAAAACAAAGAGCGGGTGCAATGGATGGAATTATTGTTAGCTCATTGAAGTATTTATTTACCCGCCGAATACATGCTTTCTTGGGGCGGCAGCGGCGGCGGCGGCGGAAGTGCGCGGAATGTTTGCTATGTTCTGTGTGGCAGTCTTCAAAAGATCACTGATCGCTGCTATCTCCTGCTATCGCCTCCTGGCGACCGTGGTTTCTCCCAACTTTCGGCACTTCCTTGGCGACTGCGCAGCGGCGCCGGCTCCTACGCATTACGATCAACGACTGGCGGCGGCGGAATAAAAAGCGTTGAGTGCGGCTCGTGGTTCCACAGCAAAGAAACAACAACAAAAAGCACAGAGAACCCCCAGAGACACAGAATCGTCGTATTCGAAACCCCAACCGCACCTAGGGCACACACACACACACGCACACACACTCGCTCTGGAGATTTGGACGCGATCCGCTGAGTGTTTGATGATGTCAGACGGAAAAATAGACGTGGACGTGGTAGATCCGACGAGTCGGAGAGGAGAAATGCATGCGTTCGCTCGCGTTGTTTGCCGATTACTGAAAACAAAAGTACGAAAAGAATAATAGAAGCAGAATTGGTTCGGCAGCCGGCAGGCCTGCCAGCTGAGCAAACCGCCGATGACGACGACATCGCCAGCGGTAGCACCTAGCAGCCAGCAGTAGCAGTAGCAGTAGCAGTAGCAGCAACTGAGGCGGGCGACTAGCAACACCAAAAACACTGGCCAGGCACCCACCAACAACAACAACAACTGCCACGGAAAACTGATTGCCAAAATAGGCGGCGTCGCGTCGTGCAGTGCGGTGTGACGGCGCACAGTGTGGCACTAACCTTGCCTCGCTTTTCCATTTATGGGGGAAAAATATTAGAGGAAAGGTGGGGTAAATGCTTAGGAAAGCTTCAGTCAAGTGTGCTCTATAGTGATACACACGATAGTCTAAGCTTTGTGTGTTGAGTGAGGGTTAAGGGCCTAAGAGTATATCCAAACCGACTACTCGAATCGCCTTGAATAAAAAAAGCATTATATTCCCCAAGTTCTGTAGAAATTAAACTAATAAAAACATTCAGTTAAGACTCTGCTGGGACTTGAGCCCACAATTAACGATTTTAACAAGCTCAACTAACCATCTGGAGCAAGTGCGAGCGAGATAGATAAGAGGTTGCAACTTTATTGTCTGATAACTTTCATGTTTACCAAACAATTCAGATCAAATTGTAGGAAAATGCTTGCACAAGACTAGACCAAAGACGCTTTATTTACTAAGCTACCGCACGCCATACGATTTTTTTTTGCACAAGCATTTCTTGTGCTGGACCCAGCGCTGGGTACAAGTTTTGTTGTCATAGAAACGCTCTAGAGCTTTTCGCTCTCTTGTAGGCATACAGCGGCAGATGACGACTGTATGTGTATTCTACATCTGTATGCACACAAACAAGTGTATGCTATTTATACATTTTTACTCTCTTAACTTTGTGAGAACGGAGAGTACGTGATTTTTGTTAGGAACAGAAAAATTGCTGGCATATGGCAATTAAAATGTATGGTCGTTACTCATCCGAGTAGTCCTAGCTTCTTTGCTTCTACCCTGTGGATACCGAGTATAAAAATCCAATAACAAATTCGTTCTTTCTAGCTTGGCCAATGGGGAGCACCTTTCCATTTCTCCTACACTCAGCGTTCTAGAAACTGAACAATTGTTACTCATCTGAGTAATTCTAGCGTATTTATATATATATCGATTCATTATAAACCCCAGTTTATGTATAGTAATTAAGAATAAATAAATAAATAAAATATATATCGATTTAATGCCTACAGATATTCAAGGCTACAGATCTGCGTGCAATCAATAAGAATTCACAGGCAGAATTCAAAATTGGTTGAGAGAATAAGAGTCTTAATTTGATGACTTTTGTGCCATTTTTGGGAACTTGTATATTTCTTTAAAGTATCTGCAATATGGAGAATAATAATTTAATTTCAGAACTTGTATACTTAAAGGTATAAAATATAATATAAAAAATTTCAAATGTAGTATTTTTTAATCTTTACAGAATCCTTAATTTGAGGAATAATAACTTAATTTTTTTCAGGTAGTATAAAATCATAAACGCTTTGAAATTTTGTTTTATTTTTATCAAATTGAATTATTTTTCACCCAATGTATAATTCTCTCTTTTTTAGAATCTTTAAGATACAGTGCCTCAGAAATACACCCAAGACAGAAGAACGTGGCTAAATCGAATCGCCTAGTGTTGTTAATCAGTAATTTACATACTTTCTTTTGTTATCTTCTGCCTGTTAAATAATTATTCGGTTGGCACTAAGTTATAATACCCTTATACCCTATGTACCCTATATAGATTAGGTGCCCGACAATAGGTAGCATCCTATCCCAAGGACTTCAAACACTTTATTTTTTATAAAGAAAGAGTGCCACGTGCCTATTGGGCTAGAGTTCTACCTCTTTTAGTATAAGTTAGTGGGAATAAGGTAAGGGAAACAAGAATTTGGAAACAAGCTCGACCTGCGTGGGCTTCATACAAGTTTCGGTTGCCTATGCGGATCCAGACTATATGCAAATGAAGACATTATGTGCTAACATAAACATATGACACCTCTGGAGAGAAGGGTGTTCCATAGAAGGTAGAAAAATCTCTGACTGTGGGACACAGTGATGGAGGTGGAGGCGGTGCCGGAGGCTCCCTCCCTAGGGCTGAATATTTTTGGGCGCGCGAAACTGGTTAACTGCCGACATGTGTGTTTTGGATGGCAAAGGTCAAGTCGCATCGCATCGCATTGCTCCGTGAATTGTTGACAAAAGCAAAGTGCAAAATGTACATACATTATCCATACATATACATACATATATGCTTCGATTTGGTTGTTAAGTCAGAATGAAACCAGTTTCCTACACAGCGGAAGGGGGGTGGGCAAGGGAGGTGGAGCAAGGAAAGAATTTAAGACACGCAAATGGCTTAGAAGCGGAGAAATGCGAAATGCGCCGTTAGAGAAAGTCTTGTGGTGGCCCAACAGAGAGAGCGCGCGGGCGATGATTATGATGAAGATGATAAGATGATGATTATGATGAAGATGACGCTGTGATGTACCACACATCTCTCGCTCTCGCTCCGTCTATGTAGACATTTCTATTTATAGCGATCTGCAGTGGGCCGACGACGACGACGACAATAAACGAACGCAAGGTCTACACCTGGCTACACCTGGACGGGATTGCAAGCTTGGTTAGAAACGATGCATTGTTAGCAGCAGGACGACGAACATTCCGTTGGGCCTCTTCCTGGACTCACTCACCTGTTTTGTTTTTGTTGTTGTTGTTGTGCGATGTGTGTGTGGCTTAGAGTTCGACGCAGACGGCGGCCAGGGCCATTTCCACCTGCTGCTGCTGCTTAATACGTCCCACACCGCTCACTCCGCTCGCCCCGCGTATCACAGTCGATAAAAACAAAACAAATCAAACTAACTGCACCAGGACCTTCTTCCGTTTTTACAATTTACAACAAACACAACACACACAAGCGAAGTCTCCAACTCGGTCGTCCGTCTGGCCACACTGTTTGCATACGGCATTGAGTGATGGTGATGGCATGAACTAACCTATCGGTTTTAGGCGACTATCGGCAATCAGGGTTTATGTTTCAAATTATATGTAACGTATTTTGTTTTTAATTTTTGTAATGCCGTTCTTAAACAAAGCAAATACTGGGGAAACGATTGGTATTTTAAAAGAACTTTAAATTCTGATGTCCTCTGCTGCCTAAATTACATGACTGACGGTTGTCAATGGAAAATATTTTGTATTTTGTATTTTATTATTAATCGAATTCCTAACGCTACATGCCTAGGGCTTATAAATTAACGCGCTAGTCACAAAGAGTTACGATTTAATAAATAATGTTTAAATTAAAACTTAAAACTATTTAAACCTAAGCCTAATTTACGGTTTTTAAATGTAAATGTGTTTTTAATTTGAACTGCGTCACATTGTTAATATTCTTTATGTTGGTTGACAGCTGATTCCAAAAGCGAGTCGCTTTTAATAAAAATTGTCTTTCCGAAGTTAGAGATCTGGGCCTAATGCACATCAAATTGTTTGCACATCGGCAAATTATTGTTTAGAGAAAATATAGCTTAGAACATTTTAGTTACACAAAGCAGGCGGCACTTCTGAGCAGAAAGCCTCAGCCTAAATCAAGTTAACTCTTTAGTTTCCGAGATCCAGGTAGCCAAGCTAGGATTGCCTTGAAAGTTGCAGAATATCATAGGTACCACAAATTTCGAAGTATGTAAAATAATAAATTAAAAGATCTGCTAACGGTTAAATACTGTTTAAAAATTGGTATAAATTCATCGATTTAATTCTATCGAAAATCATTTCGCAGCTCTAGCAGCTCGGCTTTCCCATCTCTAATTATGTTATTTTAATAACTAACTGCGAAGTCTTAAATTGTGCAATAAACTGACGGAGGCAAGGGCGACGACGTGGATGCTCTCTGGGCGGCAACATGGTGTACATCGACCATAGTGAGTTGTCATGGTTTGGGGAATCTCCGGTATAGCCTGCCATCTCTGACCTATTTTGGTTTTTTTAATGCACAGATGGCCGCGTGTGGGAGAAGCGACCTTGGGACTGGCGACGGATAGTGGAGCTGTTTATGGGCATCTGGTTTGCCATCAAGCACCTGTAAGTGGTCACACGTAATCTCTGCTCTCCGGAGGCACTAAATAATGGAAGTATCTCTCCAGATTCGAGTCCTTCTTGGCTCCCTTCACGGCCAACGACAACAATGCTCGCCGCGGCAACAACGGTTGGGGCGGTAGCAGTTGGGGAGGCGGTGGTGGTGGTGGCGGAGGAGGAGGTGGCGGTGGCGGCGGCGGCGGAGGACGAGGCAGCGGCTACAGAGGAGAATTGCGGCCAAATCGGCGAATCGGACGCATACAGCCGTCCATGTCGTGTAATACTCCCGCTGGAGGCGGATGAGGTTAATAGCGACATCCGGACCCACACCCATTGGGCGGATGTCGCGCCGACTACAAGCGGCCTAGGCAAATAGCACCACAAATGATCTGAAACTGAGACACTTCATCACGCCCCTGGTGGCGTTCACATGACGCAGCCCTCCCAAACTCTTACCATGAGCGGAGTGCAGCCGACCAAATGGATTGTCGATTTTTCCGATCGCTGGTTTGCCCGGCCGTAGTCGGTCCCTCGAAGACGATGTAGCTTAAATGTAGTTCTTAATTTTTCTACTGCTACCTTTTCATAGAAACAAATAAACAGAATTTAAAGCAAACAAAATGGTTTTTTGTTTTTATTTATTTTCCACGCTTTTACAATGAGAGTGTTGCTGAATGTTAATTATCTTGAATGCCAAGTTTTGATCGAAACAAGGTAAATATATCCAGACCAGGCTTGGGCACTGAATCTTAAGCTGGACAAAGGACCAGCTTCAAAACCAAGGAACCTATTAGATATTCAATAACTTATGACTAATATCGAGCTTGTGTTTAATTGGTATCTTGACGAATGGCCCAAAATGTATCCGATCGTCATGGTGTTTAAGTGTATGGAGACATCTGGCTAAGCGCTACGTATATTACTAGTAATTTATCCACAGCAGCCACCAGCACTGCATGATTGGGAGGGCGGTGGAATGCGGCCAATTCGCAGGTTTGGTCTTAAGCCATCGTAACCGCCATTACCTCTACCGCCGCCTCCTCCACCTCCACCTCCTCCTCCTCCACCACCACCTCCTCCGCCGCCTCCGCCACCACCCCAGCTGCTAGAGCCCCAGCCAATTCCCCGACGCGAGTCGCCGCGGTTGCTATCTCCTCCATTGAAGGGGGCCAGGAATGTGTGGAATCTGTGGAATAGTTGCTGCATTACAAGACTCCTTATAAAGAGCATAACTCGTTAATACATACAACTGCTTGATGGCAAACCAAATGCCAATAATAATGGACACAAGCCGTTGCCAGTTCCAAGGACGCTTCTCCCAGAGGCGACCATCTGCAAGATAGAGCAAGCTCAGAAATCGAAACAAGAGGATCTCTAGAGGCATAGGACTCACTTTGATCAATGTACGCCATCACACAGTCCTACAAATCTAACTGTTTTTAAGGAAATTTATGAATTCTTTAATGACAATACACAAAACTTGACGTGGTGTTTAGAGATGAGAGCTGAGCAGCTGATTTACGGGAAACATATCGGTCGAAATATATCGATAAGTCTCCAAAATCCTAAGTCAGCCGTTATTGGTCAGCTGTTGTATTTATTATTATTAATTTATTATTATTATTTAGTAAATAAGTTTATTTAACTTATTATTATTAAAAGAAAAGTATACATTACAGTGGCTAGCAAACCAATTAGATATGGTTAATTTGGTTAAAATAAATTAATATAACCAGAAGTCTCCAAAACTTTGACGAAACCGATAACTTTATTTTTTTTGTATTTTCTTTGTTTATAACTTCTAAAATAAAACCAAAACAAACTACAATAAACAACATAAAACCGTAAATGATTAAACCAAAAATGGGGAATATATTACCACAAATATTTCAGAAATTTATTTAAATTCTTGAAACGTTGCTTGCTTACGTTGTTGCTTAAGTATGACCAGCTGCCTTGGAGGGTAAAATCCCCTCGTTCTTCGACAAATTTCCACATTATAACGGATATTTATGCAGCTTTGAGATGCGGTGCTTGGCGAGAAGTTTGACCAACAAATTGTTACTTAATGCCGGTTCCGGCTCCCGTGCTCCCTCTGCCAGCGTCAGGCATGCAAGTGTCCAGCAGCCGGCCGCCGAGCGGAAGGCGAATAATGCTGCCGGCGAGGCGAATAGCAATGGCTATGGGGCCAAGCACTGCATGGGCTTGGTGGAGTAAGTTGTTGCACTCAAAAAACTCCAGTTTTTCCTGTTCCCTAATCCGCTTCCTTTACCCGTGCAGGAAGTTCGACTACGAGAACTATCTGAGCACGCTCCTGCTGCCCCGGGAACTACGACGAGCTGCCTTCGCCTTGCGGGCCTTCAACGTGGAGGTCTCCAGATCAGTCAGTGGTCATGTGAGTTAGGTCTTCCCTCTATATCGAATGCCAACTTCAATAATTATGTTTTACAGCAAATTGAACCGCAAATAGCGAAGCTCCGCCTCAAGTTCTGGTACGACTCCATTGACAAGTGCTTCGAGGAGGAGTCCCAGCCCTCCTACGTGAAGGATCAGCCTGTTTTGCGCGAACTGAAGCACACGGTGGGCAGCCGGAAGCTGAACAAGGTATATCTGCGCCGCCTGGTCACAGCCCGCGAGCGTCCGCCCAACAAGGCGTTCGAGTCGGTGCGCGAATTGGAGGAGTATGCCGAGCAAACGTTCTCCTCCCTCCTACTGCTGCTTGTGGAGATCAGCGGCGTGCGCGACCTGCAGGTGGACCATGCCGCCTCCCACCTGGGCAAGGCACTGGGCATTGCCACCCTGCTGCGGGCCATCCCGCACGCAGGCCGACAGCAGGCTGTCTGTGTGCCCCTCGAAGTGCTGGTGCGGCATGGCGTCAGCCAGGAACGTGTCATTCGTGGTCGTAGCGAGGATAAGGGCGTCGAGGAGTGCATCTTCGAGGTGGCCAGTGCCGCCAATACACACCTGAAGCTCGCCAGGAAGCTGCACGATCAGGTGCCGCGACCAGTGCGTAAGATCTTTCTCCCTGCCGTTGCCACGGATGCCTACCTGGAGCGTCTGAGACGCGCTAACTTTCAGTGAGTCGCCAGGGATTATCTTTACAGATCAAAGCCTTTACTCATATATTTACCCATCTCTTTAGGCTGACACACAAGTCCTGCGTGGGACGCGACTCCCTGCTGCCGGCACGTCTCTTCTGGAAGTCGTTCCTCAATCGTTACTGATTCCGCGATGGGAATGCGGAGGTCGGCTGGCTCTAAGCTTACTTACTAGTTCGGCATAATGCCTAATTGTTGACTTTTAAAATGAACTCCCTGCGGCGAAATAAAATACCTGATAGATAGAAGCTAAGCCTTACCAAAGATGCTTTATTTACTAAGATGCCGCACGCCATACGATTTTTTGCACACGCATATTTCGTCCTGTACCGAGCGCTGGGTACAGGGTCTTTTGCTATAGAGAGCGCGCTCCAGAGCCGGTCGCTACAGCCAACTACTTTATGGTCTTGGCTATGGTTTTAGCTTTATTGCCAAAAACTGCTCGACCAGGCCAATTATAGAATATATGTATATCATTATACACACCTCCGTGAATGCTTAAACATTTTTTTTGAACAAATTAAAAACAATTTAAGTTTATCGTTGCGGAAACCAACACATGCTTGTTTTTTATTCTTCAAGGGGCTGGATTTGTTTAATATTTTAATGTATTGACTGGATCATGGAGGAGTACAAGACATCAAGCTCGGTGCCCAGCCCAGTATATATATGGTTCCAGGAGTGTGCCGGTAGGAGTCTGCTCACAGGTCCTGGTTCTGATGCTTCTTGTTCGATTCGTCTTGTTCTGTTTGCGGCTTTTTGACTTCTTCCATATCCTTCAAAATGCCAGTCAGGATACCCTTAGCTTCTACAAGGCCATCATTGTTTCTCATACGCCTAAGCATTGCCAGCAATGTTGAGTCTTGATTCCCCGTTGCGGTTCCATTGGCCCTTGCTTCTGTCGGTGAGGCAGCATTTTCCTTATTCTCCATTATTTATTTTGTACTTTTTTTTTAGGTAGAGCTCAAAACGAAGGCACGACGTCTAGCTTTAGTCAGAGATTTATTTCAAACTGATTGATTTGACAAGACCCTTTTGTTTAGCAGAGCTTACTTTGATTCGAATTTCCCA
>JAEIIU010051192.1:0-48700 GCA_018874675.1 Drosophila baimaii
TGAATCCACAAGGGGAAGATCATAGGGTTTCAGCATAAGTGTTAAGGGGGATAAACACTTTGACAACAACAATTATATCTAAGATCAAAGGAGATCATAATGGATTTTCTTGTGGGGTATAAACATATGTGATTACTGCTTGTGGTGACTAAGAAGTATTTATTTTAATTTATTTTTCATAATTAGTGACCTTTTAGCCTTCGTCTTTAATGTTAGAAAATATAGCTAAGCAGGAAGGCTCTCACAATCCTCAACATAAATAAATAAACATTAAATGAGATAATCTTTAATTATCTTATTAATTCCAATCAAAGAAAATTATAATAAAATCCTAATTGAAACTAAGATCTTAAAAAACCTGGAATACAAATAAGTATGTAATAATAAGGAATAATTAATTTAAATAACAAAAGATCCGCTATAATTTTTCTCATTTTGAACAAGGATATTCCATGTAAACCTTTAATTTTTCCCATCTTTAAAATGGTGTAATCTGTCTAATAATAAATTTGAATTTATATATATACAGAAATCGAACATTTCCTTACCATTTCAGCTGTGCCAATATATAGATTTCCTCAATCAATCATTTCCATGCTAATGCTGCTGATGACTTCATCATCGCCCAAACAATTTAACTCCCACATCCTGAATGCCATCCTTAGCATTTAAATGTGATGGCTGCGCATTCCTTTTATTTTTCTCTCCCCCATTCTAAATATAACTCTGTTTGTCGCACTAAAAACACTGATAAATATCAAATCAAAACCCCTCTGCGGACAAAATCCTCGCTCCACATTTTCCAGAGCACCCCACACACACGAACATAATTTGTGAAACCTTTACTGCAAAGCGTATTTCCCGTTTCAGCATTTCCCTGGCAAATAGTTTTCCCTTTTTCATATGTGTGTGTTTGCCGGCTAACATATGTTTTCATTCCTTATTTTCCTTGGGTTGGGCTCGTTTTTTTTTTTTGTATTTTTTGTCTGCAATTTATTTTATTGCCGCACTGCAAAATGTGTTTGTGTGTGAGCTGGAGTGTGAGTGTGTGTGTGTGTTTTCCGTGTGTGTTGTGTGTAGCATTTTGTATTTAGCCTGTTTAGCTTTGCCCGCTGGCTGTGGGCCGCCTCCCCGCCTCAGCACCGCCCACTTTCCCTCGCTCGGAGAACCCACAAAATGCTGACACAAATGATGTGCTGTCGTCTGTGCCTGGCCGGGCGCAATTAATGCGGCATCTGCCGCTGTTTCTACCGATTTTGCTGCTGTTTTTGGCTCAGATGTTGCTGCAGCAGCACTCGCACCTGGGCCCTCTGCGGAGGCATTCGGGGCCAGCCGCATGGCAACAACAGCAGCAAAATGCAAATTATTATGGTGCCCGGTCGCAGTACCCAAAGAAAAAGAGTTAGTAGCGGACTTTCGAGGGGATTTCAAGGATTCAAATTTGTTTTTATTTAGCTTACTAAATAGGTATTAAAAATGGATTAGATATAGTTTTTAAATTTTATCAATTCTTATTTGAGGGTATTTGATATATTTCGAATTTTCTGGACTACAAATAATGTATAAAATATGTTATTTAATATTTTAAATGGCTATGGTTTTTCTTCAGCTTTTAAGTTGATACATTTTTTGTACTTTAAACTCAGAGCTAGCTATCAAGCTCGTCGTCGCATTATATAGTAGATATATCCTCTAGTCTTTTTAGTCTATTTTCTGTGCTTTTGGACTGCAGCTGATGGTAGAATTTTCCTACTTGCACAACTAATTCCGCAGTTGGTGCCGCTGCTGCCAAAAACTTTTGTGGTTGAATGACTTTTGTGGCATGTTCTCTGCAACCACGTGTGAGTGCCCCATATGTGTGTACTTGCTACACACAAAAAATTTATATTAATTCGGATTTATAAAAAAAAATTTAAGACACGAGAAGCCCTGACACTTAACAAATATTACATATATTCTTAATGGATGTTTATATTATTAATTTAGATAGAAGTTCTAAGAGCTTGTAGTAGAATTTTCCCTCAGTGCACCTGGCATTTGTTGGTTTTTGCACAATATTTATGTTACGGTTACAAGGTTGCTTAAGCCTTAATGTTCCCTCTCGGGGAGACTTCACATCAGTTCCGTTTTCTTCGCGAAGGAAAAAAATACACACGCACTGTATAGGCAGCTGGAAATGTGAGGAAAACAGGGGAATTCGTTGAAAGCGAAAGCGAAATCGATGGCGGAAATGTGGCATTTCTGGCCTGAAAGGTTTTCCTCGGTGCGGTTAAAAGCATTCCCCGCCCGATATATATACAGAACATACATACACATATATGCCATAAGTCAAACAAATCGTTTGCTAATTGGCTGTCATGTATTTTGGCCACAAACGACGACGACGACGACGACTGCGGTACAATTTAAACGGAGCCGGAAAATTGAACGGTGGAAAGCCAGCACTCATACGCACTGTTGCCAAGAGGAAGCCGCTTTGATTTCGCTGACAACCGATGGCGTTCCATGAAAATAGACTTCGTCCTGGCACCGAGCAGGTCATAATTGGTCAGATATGTACAAATGTATGTATGCATGTGGTTGCCATAATATTTAAGGAGCTTAAACGAGTGCAGCGATCCTGCCAAATCAATGTGACATTTTCCAAAGTCAAAGGACACTGCCAGGCAAATAGTGTTGATCAAAAAGGGGAATATAGCTTACTCACAAAAAAGTCTCTCCCAAGAATAACAAGGCAAAAAATTTCAAAAATAATTTGTATATAGAAAGAGACTATAAAAAAGGGTGTGTGTGTGATGGAAGAAAAGCATGCAAAAAATAGCGGAGAAATCCCAGCTCTGTTCACAAAAACCACCGGACTGAGTACGAAATTAACATGAGAAAAACGCGCTGCAGGAAAAAAAATATAGCTAGAAATTGCAATTTAATTAATGAAATGCATCGCAGACTGCGAAAATATGCGCGGCAGATACGACGAGAGCTGAGAGCTGAGAGCTGGAGGGAGTGAGGATGCAAATAGCCGCAGAATTGGGTGGCTTGGGCTGGGAAAAAAAGAAGGGGGCTGGCCAAAAGGAAAAGTGAAAATTGCACAGCAGCCGCCCAATGGGGGAGAATTACTAGAAAACCAAATTAACCAAATTAGCAAGCTGTAAATTCAGCGGCGCTTTCTTCTTCCTGCCGGCAGCTGCAGTGTGGAGCAAATTAATAAAGTTTCACATTATTAGCGGAGTTTTCGCTGGGCTCTTCTTCGGCATTTTCCATTTCCCAGTTCGCAGTTCCCATTAGCCCCCCTTCCCCCCCAGCTACCATTTCCCTTACGCCAGTTGTGTCTGAGTCGCGTCGGCCTGGTTCATTTCAGTTTCAGTTCCTCCTTTTGGCCAAATTTAATTTTTTCTTGTAGTTTTAAGCAGGCCAAAGTTTACTTTTTCTATATGTGTGAGTGTGTGTGTGTTGCGTTCCCTAAGTAAGTTGGCCAAGTTAAGATCCCTTTTGCTCTTTCAGTTAGTGTATGCGCTTAAATTATATGCGCAAGTTTGGCCAACAAGTTTTTCGGGAGCGAGTTTCGCTTTAATTTATTGCTTGGTTCCTTTTTGTCGCTGAACGCGACATGTATATACTTATATATGTATATATGGGAATTTATCCACACATTATATTCAGGCACAGCCGAGGAGCAGATGCTAAGTACCCTTAGGTACTATGTAGCAGTATTTGATTTAATTATTGCCTATTATTTTAGTGTTACTGTAAAAACACAAATGAATATTTATCATGGAATGTATTCAGCTGTATCCCCAAAAATATATTCAAATGTAAGTTTATTCCAATGTATGCAAATATTTTTTTTGGGTGGGGGTAGTTTCTGCCAAGTCTAAAGCTGAATTCACACACGCAAGAAATATTTTCCATAAACTGACAAGTTTTCAGGGTAGGGAAAACCCTTTTGCCATAGACTTGTAACAATTTTATTTTCGTAGATGTAATGGATTCTTGGAAAAGTTGCCACAAGCTATTTACATATGGCTCTGAGCCCTAACAGAATGGGAATGTTAAATTATAGAAAAATATATACATATCTTTCTTCCGCTTGTTTATCGGGGTCTACCCAAGCGATAAGATACTTGGGCGGATTTTGCCTTCTAATCGCCTTTGTTGTTCTAAAAAAAACAGGCCTAGCAGCCCAGTTATTTACATGTAATTAAAATTCGCTAATATTGCCGAGAATCTATTTAGATTTAGGCTAACCCGCTCATTAGTGGCTCTAATAATTTGACCGCAACTGTGGGGGTGTATTCATGACAGCCCGCAAAAGGGAAGATGCGACAGGAAAAAAACAAACTAAAGCGAAAATGAATAACACGAGTCTGTGGCCAGGACACAGGACCTGCACACACACACACACACACACAGACAGGATGCTGGATTCACAACGCGTCGTATACGCAATTGACCTAATTTTACCCCTCGCCCTCGCACACACACGTTGCTTCCTACTCGACGTCGCGGTAATGGTCGCCGTTTAGCTTTGGGTCCTGGTTTGCCGCCAGGATGCGGCCAGGATGCGTCGGGATATGCTGCAGGATGTGCAGCTCGCCGCCTCGCAGGATGCACTTCTATCCAATATTGTATTTCCCGCTTATACCTACGAAATATGTGCGCTTGTTTGAAAAATTCATGCCAGCTTTTTCGAGGGCGCCCTCCAGTCACCCACTCACTCCCTCCTGCCACATAAATCCGCAGCCCACCTGGCCGAGTGTTTTTTTTATTTGGCTTTTTATTTTGTTTTTATTTCATGCTTTACATAATTAAGTTCTTGTCGATGGCAAAAGTTGCTGACACTCGCTGGCGGGCTGCCTGGCTGGCTGGCTGGCTGGCTACGCTCATACACACGAGAACAGGCAACTTTTGGCTGCACATGGCTCTAAATTAATTTCATGGCATCAAGTTGGCAACAGCCAGGCAAGGACGCCAAACTAAAATAAAAACAAAAACCTACACTTGTCGCCGTGTTGCAGGAATGTTTTTAGAACGTGTTAATTAGGTGAATTTCTGAGATGTATTTGCAGCAGCGCACCCACCGAATTAACAACGTGGCAAGTTGAAGTGGCTGGAACCCCCCCACCCTCTGGCCGATAAAATGGGTAGCGTGCTAGGGGAACCTTGAACTAGTACCTCAAAATTAGCGAAATGCCAAAACAAGGTCGGGCAAGTGCAGGAGCTTATCCAGAGGTGGTGACCGAAATTGGCAACAAATTCGAGCTGAAAGTTAATCCCCAAATTAGAGGGGGGTGTGAGTACTTGGATTACCTTGTAATTATTATATATGTACATTATATACTCCATAAAATAATTAAAAGGTAACTTGATTCCCCAATTAAAGGGATAGGAAATACACAAACAGTTTCGGCAAATCTGTGCAGGTGTTTAATAAAGATTAGAAAAGTATCTTATAGATTAAACGTATCAAAAGTTAGACTAATAATTTAATTGCAGTCTCAAGTGTAGTAAAATTATCACAATACTTTATTAGTAAAATAAATAAATAAATTTGCTTTAATTCGAATACAGTACTTTATTAGTAAAATAAATAAATAAATTTGCTTTAATTCGAAGTGATTAAGGTGAGGTAACCTTGTATCTCAAGACGAATTTATTTCTTAATCGTGTTCAAATACAGAAATTGATTGTTACATACAAGGCACATCTATTTAAAGTAATACATATTAACTTGATAAAAATCCTATTTAATTCAGTTAACCCCATTCAAGTTTAAGGAGTTAAGCCAATATACACATGATTGTTAATCGTAAAGAGCACTTAACTGGCACATTTTACTGTACCATTAATACAACATAAATAACTACTATACATACACATCCAAAATACACTTTTCTGGACACATTTCCCTAACTCCCTGACACACAAATAAACTAAATCGAAAATGGTAACTATAAATTCGTTCTAGAACCGAAAACCCCAACAATTCCGAGCTAATTGAATAGAAGTAGAAGCCCACTTCTAGTACTCTTCGATTTCTTCGACGAAAGACCCAAAGTAAAAGCAAAGCGAATTTATGTTCTAATCAAGTTTAACAACTCGACCCCCGTTTCTCTTTGGCACGAGTCCGCCCACAAAGCCAAACGGGGAAATTGCAGAGACCCGCAGAACTGGAAACGTTTTATATTGATTTATAAATTTCGCAAATTCCGCTGGCATCAGCAGCAAACAAACTTCTTATGAGCAAACTTTGAGGCGCATAACTATACTATCTAAGGTCCACTTTCCCAATAGCATTTCCCGTACACACACCATACACACTGTACCGTACCACCCCGCACAAGGACGCTCTAATTGCATTTAATTAGCTGCCACGATGGCCTCGTTTTTCCCGCTCTCCCATCTTTTTTGCCCGTCGGTGTTGGTGTTGTCTTGAAAAGTTGACCGACATAAATTTCATTAATTAGTTGAAAATTTGCCGGGCACTTTGTGAGCAACAATTTCTGAAGATTTGTTAACGCTGCTTGGTCATTTGCTGGCCGGACCTTTTCGGTCATTAAACAAATGTATTTATGGGATGCATGCTCGAGCTTAAAAATAAGTAGAAGAAACACTAAATTCAGGGGTTTCGACCATGGAATACCAAGGCTTTAGTGGGCTTAAAAAGTGTTGCATACTCCTTGGCGTCTTGGTGTTTTGTAGGTGACCATTAGTTGGGAGTTAGCAATCGAATATATTTCCTGAAAATCAAAACCTTTGTCCTTAACAGCTTTAACAAAACCATAGAATACCAGAACCTCAGCTCGTAAAAAGCATTGCATACTTTTTCGCTGCTCAGTATTTACACAGTTTAATAAAGTCACCAAATAATTTCCTTAAAGTGTGTTCTTCTACCACAATTCTTATAATTTGAATACACTTCTTTGGCGTAGATTTTAAAGATTTCTTTGCTTGATTTTAATATACCCTCGAACCCCCTATGAGTAATGGGTATAATGAGCATTCGTGAAGTAAAACTTGGCCACTAAAGATCAACCGCAATATGAAAAGTCCGCGTGGCCACAACTTCAGACCAATATTTGAGAACTTTTCACCCGCTTTCCTCGGCTCAAGTTGCCAGGCAGTCAGCAAGCGAGCCGAAAAGGGCAAAACTTGGCCAACTTTAAGCGGCCCGCTTAAATCCCCGACAGGCGCGCTGATAAACAAACAAACTTGTCTAATGTTCCACTTTCCGTTGCTCCTCCCAAGGATATCCTTAATCCCGAGACATAAAGCTCGGGGATTGCGGATTGAAAGGAAACTCGTTTCGCCATTGACAAATTCGATGAGCCACGAGCGGCGGACGCCGACGGACGGCGGGTGGCTCCTGGCCAAAAATGGGGGATAAATCAATTGAAAAATATTAATGAATTATTTATGAGATAAGACGGAGCACAAATAAAACAAGAGCTCACCGTCCGGCGAATAGGAAATAAAAGGAAATAAAACAAGTCGAAGCCAATGGGGAATCCCCCATGCGGGCTCAAACCGCAGGGGAAAATAACCACAGAAAGAAAATCGCAAAACAAAAAAAAGAAAATAAAAGAGGGAAGCCCGAAGAAAAACAAAGAAAAAGCCAGACCAAAAACCAAAACCGAAGCCAGAAAAGAAATAACTGTAGAAAAATTACGCTGGAGACTAATAAAACAAGATTATTGCGGTATAACCGCAGACCCATCGGAGGAGCAGAGGAGCGGCAGGGGCAGAGGAGCCTTTGGGCCAGAACTAGACAATGAGCCAGGCCATAAATCAGCAGCCGCAGAACGCAGACAACTGCATTCGGTTGATGCCAGTGGAAATGCCAGAGTACAGACGAAAAAAAAATTAAGAGCTTGGATGTATCTTCTGTGATTTCAGGGAATAATGTTCTTCTCAAATTCAGGTTGCAGTGTAAAAAGGGAACGAATAGAGGCCATGGGAAAATTACGCTCCTAGCAAACTCGCACGCATTTAAGCAGTTTTCCGGCGATGATGATGCAGAAGATAATTATGCCAATATGGGAGGAACAAACCAATTGGAAGGAGCTTGCAGACAGAGCCAGGCTGCTGCTGCTGCTGCTGGCAGCAACCGGAAAACGTCCGTGTAAATATTAAATATTGACCGGGGTCGAGAGAGAGGAGAGAGATTGGAGAGCTCATAACCAGAGGCACAACCGAGGAGTCGGAATAGGAAGCCAAAGCCGGCTAGAAATGTGTCCGGAATTCAATTTCGTTTGACACGTTCAAGCAAATGCAATGAATATCCGTATTTCCCAGCAGCTGAAGGCAATCAGTTTCCATCACTCAAGCAGATAAACATACTGAGGGGAGACTGTCAAATATTTCTCTGGTTGAGAAATTGTGTGAAATTTCTCAAGGTCCACACAAAAGGCCCGAGAACTCTCAAGTAATATTGATTGCAATATAATGATTGTCTAATATGGGAAACATTCGGTAAAATTGTTTTAAAAGCCATACAACATTTTCCATTTAATTGGCCCTAGAAATTATTTTAAAAGCCATTAAAAATTTTCCATTTAATTGGCCCTAGAAATGTTGGATAAAATGTTTTATAGTTGACAGAACTACAAGTTAAGTTATCAAAATTGTCCTAATATTTAAATGATGCTAAAGTGCTTCTATGCAGAGTTTTTTAACTTTATTTATAGGGGAATTTTTGAACTAAATGTAATCGAAATTTAATATTCTAAACAGCACTTATAAGGGCATGAACCCCGATATATCTGAACTTTGAACATTTTTTTCCCCGGATTTTATTCGTTTATGTTTGCATTTCCCTCTAATTATAAATGTTTTGTTTGGTACAGAATATGCAAAGTATTTATTAAACACTTGGCCCCAAAAACAGCAAAAACAATTCATTATCAAAGTGTTTACAATTAATGCCAACCACTATGGTAGCCCAGCTGTGTATAGAAAATAACACGTTAAAGGGCCCTTCAACCGCATAAAGCCCTGCAACAATTTTTAAAGGCCATACTTCACCAGGTCCGAGAATTTTAACGCATGAAAATTAATTATTAACAAATTGCTCAGCACGAAAGCGAAATAAATGAATTGCTCATGTTGCTGATGTTGCTCTCGATGTTATTGCTATGGCAGCTGCAGCAGATGTTGCCCGCTGCTCGTTGCTCCCGTTGTGAACAATTTGTGTATAATGCATTAAATGCAATTTGAACTATTAAAAGCATACTTTTAGCAGAGCCGGCAGGGGCGGGTGGCTGATGGCTGGACGAGGGCCATTTTAGCTATTTTCCACGCACGTAAACATAATTTGCATTGCTCTGAAATATTATGGCAGCAGCTAAAAGTATGCAATACAACATTCTCCCACTTTTCGCGCTTTCTCTTTCGCTTTCTCTTTCCCTTTTCGCCCGCATTCTCTCGCCGCCGCCCAGCCATAAAACCAGAGGCAAAAAGTTGAAGTAGCAGAGTAAACAGAGAGAAATGTTGAGACCAGGACCAGTGATGTCCTTTGCTGTATCGGGGTTTAATATCTTTTTTTAGAAAAAAAAACATGATTAGAGATTTAAAATCAATTACAAAGGTGTCCAAAAGTATGCTAACTTTTCCCTTTTTCTTAGTTTACAAATATTGTAGCATATTTTTATACACACTCTTTAAGATTACATCAATTTCTGTGACATTCTAAACTAATTTTAAAATAAATAAAGTAAGAACTTCGCTGATGAGACCATTGGTTATGTGTCCAAACAGTTGTACGAAATGCCTTGCTTACAACGAGCTGTGTAAGCAATATAGTGGTGTCTATAAAAAATTAAGTCCATCCTATGACCTCAACTTCCCTAAACGCATTAACTAAACAAATACAAGGTCGCTAATTCAATTTATAAATAAAGTAACTTTTTGATGTGATTCCCTTGAGAAACAAAACAAAGATCAAAGATTAATTAATATTATTTCTTAACTCGATCTATTTAAGAATTAAATTATACAAAGAGTGTACTTATCTAGTATTTGAATATGTTCCCTCCTAATAATAATAATAAATGAACAATAAATTAAATAAATAAAACGATAATTGAAAGTAACCTTAATACAATAATGCATTTATAATGGAATCATTATACCACTTTAACAGCTTTATTCTTTGTGTGATTGTAACTGTTTTTTTAAGTATAGGCACCAGATTATAGACTAAAAAATGCAATAAATCATAAAACCAGACCATTTAATTTATAAATATTTAATCATTTAACTGTGCAAATTCATGAATTTTTCCAACATATTTCCTGGTTCTTTCAATTGTTATTTTTTTAAGCCAACTAATGGCTAGCAAAAGTGAGCGGGTCAAAGGCCAAATGTGTGCCAGATCTGGGCGCGAGAGAGCGAGAGAGCACTTACCGTTATAGAATGGCCAGAGTGGCGATTGTTGTTGCTGCCGCTCGTTGCTTTGTTGCTGTTGCTGTATTATGCTAACAACTAACGCCATTATTATAATAACTGCCTTTGTTGTTGCTGCTGGGAATCTCCTCCTGCTGTTGCTGTTGCTGCTGCGGCTGCTGCTGCTGCTGCTGCTGCTACTGCGGCTGCTGCTTGTTGCTGCTGCTGCCGCTGAGGCTGCTTCTGATGCTGTTGTGGCTGCTACGACGACGACGACGTCAGCAGCGGGGTGTGGACTATGCGATTCGATGATGTCGACGTCGTCGTCGTCGTCGTCGGCGCCGCTGCGACGCAAAAATCCGCATAAATTTATATTGCAAATTTGTTCCCGCTCCTGTTGCCGATGTTGCCTTTGCTCCTCCCGCTGCTGCTCCTGCTGCTCCTGCTGCTGCTTGTGTTGCTTAACAATAACTATTGCCGCAGGCATCCAGCGAGATTTAATAGTTTTTGCCTGTCGTTGAGTTTTATTTGCCAGTTTTCAGCTGATTTTTCTTGTTGCTGCATTTAAGTGCTGATGTTGCTGCTGCCGCCGCTCTAGATGTTGCTGCTGCTAATATTGTTGCTGCCTCGGCTGCTGCTGCTGCTATTGCTTTTGCAGCTACTTTGGCAGCATAATGCGCCATTTGCCGTTGTTGCTATTATTTTTCTGTTTTATGCTTACTTAAACTTTTACTTTTTTTGTTGCCGCTCGCTGTCCAGCCGTCAATGAAATATTTGTGCTAAGCACAAAAGCAACATTAAGACTGTCGCTGTTGCTGTTGCTATTGCTGTGCTCCTCCTGCTTTCTGCTTTATCTTAGCTCGCCGTTGGTTTACCTTTTTGCTAGCTTCACTGGACAGGAAAAATAAGCAATAAAGCAATCACTTTCAGGTGCAAACCCCGCACCAACAGAGAGAGAGAGTGAGTGAGAGTAAGGAAGCGGAGATTTAAAGGATTCTGGTTCTGGCTTAAAGTTCAAAACACTCGTCCGGAATCCTTTGCATTTTAATGTATACATTTGTTGTCAGTTGTTTGCTGCCTGCAATGAAGGTATCTATCACAGGTGTGTGGACTAGTCAGGCCCTGCAGGGCCAACATGTTTGAGTTTCAAAGTGTTAAGAGGATGCGGAACATCGAAGGAGTACTTCGGATTTTAACTCAAAATCTAGCTTACCAGAATTCTACATTAATGCGGATTGCTTTTTCCCTTACCATACCATTGTACCAGCATTATTTATTAACAAAGAAAAGTAAAAGTTACCTAAGATATTGGCTAATGGAAGCCTAAAATCCCTTTAGGTTTTAAAGGGGTATTTTGCTTTTTTAGAACGCCCGCCTGTTGCTCGAACGCGTCAACACTTTTGCTTTCCCCCTGACTGTGAGTGGCAAAGTTTCAACCTTTCAGTTTTGCCATTTTAGCTGCCACTTTCCCTGCACTACGCTCCACTTCCCGCCACAGTGGGGCGGGTGGACCAACGGAGGACCACTGCCACGCCACGCCCTTCGACAGTCCATTCCGCTCTGGGTGTGTCTTTTGCCAGTTTCCTTTTGCACATCAGTTTACGTGGCCATTGCTGAGTCTGCCCTGCTCTGCCCCCACAGGATCTCTATCTCCCTCCCTCTGGCCCCCTCCCTTGGCCATTTGCTGTTAGTCTAATTTAATTGCATTCGTGGCCCGTTTTGTTACGTATACGCCGCGTGGGCCGGCGGCAGAAGGTGAGCGAGGAATGCCATTGAGGTTGCAGTTTGTTTCAGCAGCAGCAGCAGCAACGCCCTGACCTGCTGTCCTTGCCTGCTATGCATTGTTTTGTTATCCCTTAATCCTTATCAGTTGCCATTCGCCTGGGCAAAAGCCACAGGGCAAAAAATTGGCAAAAAAAAAAAGAACAAAAAACAAAAAAAGCAAACACAGCAAGAAGCGAGCTCTTGGCTTATTTTCCAACTGACCCTGTTTTGCTCCGCTATACACACTCTTACTTTTATTCGGCTGCAAAAGGTAAATGATTTATTATCGAATGGCGGCTCCTGCGGTCGCCCGAGAGCGCGTTCTTTAAACAAACCGTCGTAATTAATGATAGAGAAAATGAAATTCAACACACAGGAAAACTTGGCCACAGATTTATTGCCTTGCACTTGAACCGAACAATAAATAAATAGTTCTGTGAACTGAGGCGGGGGGGCGGGGGCAGGAAGTGACCGTGGTGCTCCTGCTGATTAGCCAAGTGAGTGTGTGTGTGTGTTGGTCAGGGTAATTGTTATGGCGAGTGTTTGAACGGGAATTGCTAGGATTAATGAGAAACTAAACGGAGTGGAATTGGCTGGAAATATTCGAGATAGTGGTCCAAAGGTAAAGGAAAGTTGTGTTGGAATTAAATAATAAAAATAAGAAAACAAATCTTATGTTTTTTCCCAAAGGTAAATAAATAATTCTAATTAGTTTTATTAATTAATTAAATAATAATGCTTTGATATTAATTCAAGACTAAAATTGATACCAAAAGAAAACAAATAAACCATTAAAATTAAACTATATTTTTAGGGAGTTCAAGTACAAAGAAACATAAATTACAGACAATTAAAAATATCTTAAATATACAACTTTTTCCCCAAAACCTTATAATATTATTTTAAAATCCCCGCAAAGTCTCTCTTTTCATAAAGAAATGCCTGCCAAAAAAAAATAAATAATTATTTAAAAAGGAAATGTAAGAGCCTCTGTGAAAATCGAACACCAAAAGAAGACCCAAACCTTTTGAATGACAAAGGGAAACTCCAACCGAACAAAAAATAGTCCCCACCCCGCACCCCTTCCGTGTGGAACCCGAATCTTTTGCTCTTTTGGAGAACGAAATAAACCACCGCACGTAAAATCAACTTTAATCAAGCGATCCACCTGCGTCCCCCACAGGAAACCCCGGTGAACCAATCAATAAAATGCCCTTTAATAATGTCGAAAAGAAGACCCGTCCTGGCAGTCATAAAAAAGCGTTCCAAAAACGATATGAAATATGCTTCATAAAGATTAAAACCTGTTTTCTCCCTCGCTCGCTCGCCTTGCCCTGCGGCAGCAGATGCAGCAGGAATTTTCCGTGGCACATATGGAGGGAGCCGCAGGAGAAGTAGGAGTAGTAGGAGTAGGAGCAGGAGTAGACGCTGCCAGGACTCGGCAGCATTTTATTATCCTAGCATGCCAGCACAGACCACAAAGTGCGGAGCCAACAGCTTGGGAAGCCTTTCGCAGACCACCTATGAGCTTTGCTTCTGCCGCCATCTAAGTCCTGTAAGGACACTGAGCGAAAGGACCATGAAAAAGGGTTCAAGGTGCTAGGATATTACATTTATAGATTTCCTATTAAATTGTTTATTTTTTAATAATTTAGAAAAAGAAAGGAATTTTAAATAAATAAATATTTGATGGATATTTATGAATATTTCCCCAGTGCATGTCTATGGCTAAGCGGCTTGGCCAAAGATCCAAAGGGATGTAGGGACATGAGGAGCATATGAGTTGCTGGCGGGGCAGGGCAGGGAACAAGGAGACAGGGAGCAAAAAGCAAGGGACCTAGCCCAAGGATGTCTGTCAATAAGCCTTATTCTACAAGATTTCATCTGGTGCCTGGTGCCCGGTGCCTGGTGCCTGGTGGGGTGTGTTTGCGTGTGGGCTTTTCACAGGCGCGTGTTTATGAATTATTAGCATAAACAATCACACAGACAGGCACACACACACACACACACACAGGGGGCGACAAAGTCCTGTATGAATTCTGATTAAATGTAATGCGCTCAAAGCGCATTCAAAGTTGGCCCTGAATTATTGATGCTCCCCTTCGGCCAGCCACGGTCATTAGCCAACTAGCCAAAAAGTAGCCACTGGAACTGGAAGCGAAGCTGAAAACCGAGCTGAAGCTGCCACCGAAACCACCGACAATGGTGTTCATTATTCAGGATATGTCCTTGGGCGGGCGTTAAGCTTTCAATGTGATTAGGTGAGTGCTGTGTGTGTGTGTTTGCGAGGGTGTATGTATGTTCACACTCCATTAGAGTTGAAAATTTTACCCAAATCCGGCAGAAAATTCAGCTTCTTCGGCTTAAATTCGTGCGGTTACCATCGACAACTTAAGGAACTTTTTGGTGCCCCGAGGGTCCCCGACAAAAAAAAAGCATTTCCCTTTTTACATTATTTATTCGACCCTTGACAGCCTTTTCATATATATTTTATACATTTTTATGCCTTTCCTCACATTGAAGAATTTTAATTTTCAGCGCTCCAAGGAGGATGGCAAGGCAAAGAAGCTCAAACCCAAACAAGACCCCACACCACACCACAGCTCCAAGCTCCAAGCTAAACTTCCACAGGATGCTCGGACCCTTGGCCCCGGGACAGAGCCCGGTGTCCTTGCCTCGTTTGATTGATTGGTGGCAGCCAGGACAAAGGCAGAGGCAAAAGTCCTTGAGCAGCCAAAGTCAGGTGAATAGTCAGGTGTCAATTGTAAGCCCCGGAAAAACAGGACATAACAAAAACAAGGACTTGGCGTCGTCGACGACAACAAGAACTTTTCTTGACTTTCCCCAAGATGTATGGAAATGTAAATGAGATTTCTTGCGACTTTTGTTTTTAATTGGCTTATGAGCCAGAGAGCCCTAAAATGAAATTATTGCCGGAAAATGCTCTCTCTGTCTTCCTTTGTGTGTGTGTGTTTGGGTAATTGCTGAGGTGTGTGTGTGCGGTGTGCCTAATTAAAAGAAAATTCCAGGGAAGGCATCATACCGTGAGTTTATTTTTAAACATTCAAGTGAGGGCTTCCCATTTCCAATGCAAAGTTTATGTTTTTTTTTTAGGGAGTATTAAATTTGTAGCCTGGCAAATTTAATTAGGATTTATGCAGCCCACATATTGCCTGCAACTACAGTTGGTCTAGTACTTTCAAAGCCGGCTAATCCATTGGCAACAAAAGCGCTAACAACGCTCACAGCACACACACACACCCACAGCCAACACACAACTTCCACCGAAACCAAACAAACCAAAAACACAGCAAACCCAGCAAGCACTTGCCTGCACTTGTTCTGGGCCAAAAAGGGCTGGCATTAAAGCCATCAACGCGGCCCGCGTCGCATGTATGGGCCACATTTTGGTCTACTCCTAAAACACACGTGTGCACAGCGAAAAATAATTGATGACGCATCGAAAAACCTAATTGATTTGCCCATCTTTGTGCATTATTAAATTTATGTTTTTATTTGATTTTTTTTGTCATACACTTAAAGCCAAATAATGTCCTTTGATTAGCTTTATTTGTGGCAAAAAGTCACTATTATTTAATTTGTATAAAACGAACAAGCTGTGGTGTCCTTGGACATTTGAAAATGATTTTATATAATTAATTAATCTAAATAACATTGTGGCTGTTGTAGATTTAATAACATTTCGATTACAGATTGGCTTAAAAGGCAGTGGTTTGTTTTTTTTACGTCATGAGATATGTGTAATTAATTTAATTGGATTTAATGCATTTTAATCATCCTAATACCCTTGATTAAGCTGGCAAAGATAATAGGGAGCATGACTAATGATTCTTTGGATTTTGTAACATTCACTTTAACTGTAATTTATAAAGTTGTGTGAACAATTTAAGGAATTTTATTAGATTGTATTTTCCATATATAAATATAAAAATATATATAAATAATTACATATGTTTGTTTTTATAGTAAAATATCTGTTTAATAAACTGAAAGTCTGAATATTTCTGTTGTATATTTTCTGCAAAATATATTCAACAATTTAAATGGCCAAAAGAAAAAGCCTCACCAGCTTTAAGTGATATTTGATATCATTTTTTTGCTGTGCCTCCCTCCAATATATATCTACTATAAAAAGCAAAGTAAATTGCTTGCCTATTTTCGCGTCATTTTTCCGGCCTCACTTAGGGCATAAAAGCAGGACCTGCCCCCATGGACCCCATCCCTGATCCCCGGATCACGCTTGGCTAAGCATAAATCACACGAAAGTAGCAACCAACGAATGTTCGATTCGATGTTTGTTTGTTTGTCTGAAGAGGGGGATTTGGCCACATTTTTCGGTTGCATACTTTCGGCCGCTGCGAGTCGGCCAAGCGCGGCTGCAATTGACAGTTTATTTATTCATTTTGACAGTTTTATGGATACGCACGAACGAATCACCGATTAGGGAAGCTTAATTTCATGGTTAATCCGTTACAAATGTCAACTGTCAATTGAGTGGAATATTGTGATACTTTACCTACATATTAAAAAAATAAAGCAATTAGGCAGGACTATAAAAATACCACCCACATTTCAACTTATATAGAAAATAAAGTGCAAGCGATTTGTGTTGCCTGCATTTAGGGGCTGCCTACTGGGACTATCACAGAGAGCTCTCTGGGGGCCACAATATTTAGCCTATCGAATTGTAATTTGGTATGTGAGTTAAAATAATGAAACCTAATACTGACACTCTATGCAAAAAAAAAGATTATATCCTCCCCTCTCTCTCTCTATGTCTCTCTCTCTCCCCCCATTAAACATGGCTAATTGCAGTTGCATGTATGTCAATTAAATATGCAAAATCCAGGCGTAAATTTGTCAATTGCGGCTGACATTTGACACAGTGTGTGTGTTGTTGCCGGTTTACGATTGTTGTTTGTTAGTTGATTGTTATTGTTGTTGTTGTTGCTGTTGTTGTTGTTTGGCCCATTTGGTATTGTTATTGTTTGTTCCCTGTTTGCTGATTGACAATGACAGGCAGTGTGGCCCGCCGCCGCTGATTGGTACGAGGAGCGGGAAATGTTGGCCGGAATGTTAGCACAAACACATTCGCGAACACACACAAACACACACACGCACACACACACTGGGGTGACACAATTGATGACAATCGACACTGTTCATGAATATTTAAATTTCTATTGTTGTCTTCCGTTATCGCTGGTCGGACGTTCGGCCGGTCGGTCGGTTTGGGGGCCATTGAAAAGGCCGTTTTCTGCGAATTTCCTCGCCTCGCTCGTTAGGCCCGCGCGCCGCGCAAACTGACGCCTTTCCATGTCGGGGGAAAACTCTCGGAAGACTCGCTTGAAACTCGAAAATCCGCCTGACCCACTCGATTTACCGTCGTTGTCTCGCAGGACTCGCGAGGACACGTGTGTGTGGCACTTCCGCAGCCCCTGGATGCCGTCACAATACTGAGATCGACGGCACAAATTCTGAATCTGGCCAAAAACGCGAAGGCAAAGGCGAAGGCTTCCACTTCGGAAAACCTCGATGATGGTCCAAACACACACACAGGCGCACAAACACACACACGCGCATGGAGCATAAGCTTTGTTAGAGGGGAGGGTGAATTCGCCGCACTCCGAATGTGTGTTAAAGCTTCGCTTTGCACGAAAGGGGAAACACGAATCCTTGAGGGGAGGCTAAGGTTTGGTTCGTCTAAAAAGGACAATTTTTGATGAAATTTATCAGGAAAAACTATTGCAGATAAATGTCAAAGGGTTATCGCATTTTATACAAATTCATTACAGAGTTGGTTGTTTTGCTTAACGTGTAAGTATTTAAACAATTTGTAATTAAAATTTTATAAACTTCCATTAGGTTATATAAAATATAGTTCAGAAGCCACTTACTTTATTTTATTTAATTTTAAATTAAACTTTTAGAAGGATATAGTCTGCTTAATTTCTTTTAATTTTCTATTAGTTATCTTACATTTTTTTTACATTTTTTTTGTATATATAAAATTAAGGTATTAAAACAAAATTAAGCAAGCATTTTGTGAACAAAATTAAAGTTAATTAAATTTCGTGACTTTCTTTTATAGGGATTTCGTGATTATTAGACACCTGTTGATTTTTCACCTGTATTTTCTCCCGATTTTACAGTGGCGCCACCTAGGGGTACAAAATCTGAATTTAATTCCTTTAAAATAACCCATATTTAATATCCCTTAAAAGAAGCACCGTGAAAGCAGTGCAAAAATCCCAAAAGGGTATTTTAGAACACTGCTTTATAACAATGCTCTTAGGGGGAAATATACACTGCTTTATATTACGTTTCAAAACCGTTTGTTTTTTCCTAACGGGCTTTTAAACGCATTTTTGTGGCGAAACGCCATACAACACAACATTTAAAGAATTTTATTGAAAATATTTTGTTGATAAATATGTAGAGGTGTACTACTTATAGGGAGTTATATATCATAACTGTCCACAAATATTGTCAGATCGGTGCAACATTTTGAAACAATATTCTTTAAGATGTCTGAGATTCATTAACACAAAAAATATATAAAATAACAAATAAAAATAACTTACTTAGTCACAGACTTCTTTTCAACGGAAGGGGCACTCCAGTTGCTCCGATTAATCTGCAAACATTTTCTTGAAATCATTTGTCGCCTCACATTTCAGAGTATAAATAAAACTCTTCATTTTCACTTGACTTCACTTTCTTTCAACTTTATATTTATTAATGCAAAATCGTGTATTCCTTTAAATATACAAATGAGATTTTAAAATCGAAAGGGCTGGCGCGCGCATATTAAACAAAGATCCGACTAAAACGCGCTATTTCTAAGCAAATATACCGAGGAGTCTTGAGAAATGCACACACAAAATGAGAAAAAAAGAAGAACTATCCAGTAAAATTAAATATATAAATGTATAAAAAAATAGTTGAATCTATTGGTTTGCCTTTGAAATGCAATTGGAATTGTTAAGTTTCCAGTTAACACAAGTTCAAGTTAACGCTTCGCGCATTGCCACACATAAACGTACTTAAATAATTAAACAGAAATTTTTAAAATAAGTTTTTCTCGTCCCGGAGAAAAACTATTTAAACACGTGTGTTGTACAACAGAAATTTTTGTTTCGGATTTTCGGGATTTTGTTTTCTTTTCAACTAACACAATTCGATATAGAGGTTTAAATTTACTAGGTTTTTTTTCTGTTAGTGTACACTATTCCTCCGGCTTCCACAATGATTTGCTCGTATTGCTTTTTGCTTAAGTAGAGACCTGACGAGAAGTTCTTGTTGTTGTTGTTGTTTGTTATGAATGTGTGAGTGGCTTTTTGAGTTTCGTTTTCATTTTTTAACTAATTGCGAAAAATTAGGGGCTTCCTTCACTATTTACTATGACGCGGTGTTGTTGTGTTCGCAGCAGCTGCGGATGATGTTCGCTGCCTAGAGAGAGAGAGTAGTAAGCGTGCCGGACGCTTAGAATCATTTAAGCTTGGCGTATGCGTCCACCTTTTTGTGAAACTGGTTGTAGTACTCCAGGGCGGCGTTGCGCGTCTGGTTCAGTGCCTGGTTGATGTTCTCGGGCGAGAAGCGACCACTGAAACAAGCACAAGTTAAGGGTAAGTGATGCTGTTCGCTCAGGGCAGCAGTCGAGGGTCAACTTACACAAGCACCTTCTCCTTAATAAGCACGGCAGACTTATCGTAGCTGCTGACGGCAAAATCGCTGACGCCCGCGGCAAAGGCCTCAATCTTAGCCGACAAATTGGGCACGTATTGGTCAATCTGCAAGAGTATAAAGCAAGCAACATATATTAATAAAACGGGAACCCAAAAGTAATACAGAGATTAATCCAGAAACTGGTTTGTTTGAAATGACCTCATCATCTGCTGCCATCGACACTTACGAACTTAGCCACCACCGGCCATTTGGCACTGAAGTATCCCTTGCCATTCTGATAGACATTGCAGGCGGCATTCCTCGCCAGCTTCCACAGATCGCAGGTGGTCTTGATCGCAGGCTCGGCATATGGCGGCACATTCACCTCCGCCCACTTGTAGCCCCGGGCACCGGCGCCCATGACCGTGTACCAGGTCTTCTGGACATGCGGCAGAACTCCGGCATTCTTCAGCACCTTGCCGGTGGCCGATTTCTCGAACACGCCCTTGCCATTGGTCTCCGTGTCGTAGTACAAAGCGCCGGCGATCAGAGCAATGACAAGGATGCTGCCCAGCGTCCACTTGCAGCAGCCGCATTTCTTTTTCTGTGCCGCCGCACTCTGTTTGTTCTTCTTCTGCTGCGCGCTGCTCTTCTCCTGAACGGCCTGTTTTGGGGCGGAAAAGCAAATGTTGAGAGATTAGTACGACGCATTTGGGTATTTGGAGGGTTAAAACTTTAAGATAACATCAGAGAATCTGATTGTGTCTGTGTGTGTGTTTACCTTCTTGGCAGGGGGCGCCGGCTTGCCGCCCTGTTTGTTACTTTTCGGTTTAACCTGAGCCATTTTTTACTTTAATTTCACTTATTTTCGATTTAGCAACGAGTATTTCTATGTTTCCTCAGCTGTTTTGTGAGAAATGTTGAATTAGTTATTGGCGTTTTATCACTGCAATTCGATTTGCTAAAAAGAATGACGAGGGCTTTGTCTTTGGCGAGCTTTCAAACCAAGCTTTTTGTTGCGGTTAATGCGAGAGATGATTGCGGGCGAACAACGAATGCTTTTTGAGGGGGATAAGAGCGCGATGACCTAAGATGGGGGGAGAGCGTAAGCAGCACAAATCGCGATGGGTAATAATTAAGAAATATATTTACAGTCGAGCTTCTATAACTTTAACTTTTCTTTTTGCCTTCATAGTTTCAAATTATATATATTATAGATTGCTTTCTAACTTCTTCACATTTCTCCAAATAATGCATCACAGTTTATAAGTTATCGTTTCTATTTATCGTGCGTATTTTTATCTAACGTTCGTATTTGTCGTTCTAGTATATCGACTGATTATAGTTCTAATTATCGTTCGTATTTATCATTCAAGTATATCTTCTGATTAGGGTTATAAATTGTTCGTATTTCTAATATACGGTACGCTATCACCCTTTAAAGGTATACATTTATGAGATTTTTATTATCTTTATTTCCAGACATTTATAGGCACACGCTTTAAAAGGGGCAGAGTATTACAGTGACTATTTTATGGCAATATTTCGAGTATTACTCTTTACTTAATAAAATGTAATTCTAATTTTTAGTAATTTTTAACCTTTATCCTTTAAAAAAATATGGTATAAAAATCAATTCAATACAAAATCCAATTAGAATTTCCTGGCATGAAAATATTTCTAGTATTACTCTTTACTTAGTAAAATTTATTTATAATTTTTAGAAATTTTTAACCTTTAATCTTTTAGGTAAATATAAAAATATGCTATAAAAATCAATTCAATAAAAAAATCCAATTAGAATTTTCTTGCATTCCGCTATAAATCTTAAAAGAGTCGACTATTTTTTTACCTAAAACGAAAATTTTTTTCAGATACATCTTAACATTAAATTTCTCTAAAAAATGTAATGTTTCCTCACTAAAGAAATGAAAATACTTTTACGTTAACGATACTTTTGAAAATAGCCGCTAGACAACTCATAAGTTGAACGAACTATGATGGCTTAGACCTGTGGTGGCCTCTGGATTTTGATTTTCTTTTGTGTTTTCAAGGGAATACAAAGAAAGGTAATAAACGCTCGAGAAGGCCAGAGAACGAAAGAGCAGAGAAAATCAGGGTCACAGTGGACATGCCACGTGTTGAAGCTAACTACAAATTCGGCGTTCGCTCGCTCGGCGTTCTTTCTTCGAGTCGCTATCGTGGCGCTGCGAGAAGAGTGCCAGCGAATTTGCGAAACTGCACCACCGTGCGGGTGCAATAAGAGTAAGAGTAAGGAGAGTGCGGTGCGCACAATCGGCAAAAGGCGCAGACAGGAAGAGGGAGAGAAAGGTGAGAAGAGAGAGAGTGAGCCCGAACTATAGGAGAGCGGGAGGGCGGCAGGACGGCCAATCGCAGCTGGAACACATCAGTAAATAAGAAGTGACGCGCCGCCAGATCATCGAATTTGGGCGTGCTTATCAGCAAGGGAACGCAACGACGGGGCGGGAGTCGTATGTTAACTGATAAATGCTATATTTATGATGCCCGATGCTTAATCTCTCTTTTCGAAAGCAACACGTCCGCTCGGAGAAAAGAAATTTTAGCGGCAATTGCCTGGACCCGCATGGCAACGCTATGGGAGGAAAAATGCAGCTAGTTGGCGCACACACACATACACACGCACGAACGGACAACTGTTAAAGATGACACGCACACCTACACGGGCCTAGACGCACTTTGCACTTTGCAACAACACGATAATTAAGGTGCGGAGCATTAATTTATGCGCACTTGCACAATGGGGGGGACAAAAAGGCCAGCTATAGTCTAATGGCGAAGGGAGAAATTTCATCGGCGAACGCCGGCAAGCAGTTCTCTCTCTTTCTGGCAGCGACGTCGCGTTGGCAGCAGCGTCCCCTCAAAACTTTCGATTCGCCAAAAACTTGATTTTCTGCTGTTTAAACCTACAGGGAAGTCTTAAAAAGCTGTCTGCCACTTAATTAGCTCGCTTCATTCTTTTTAGCACAGATTTGCAGTAATTTTATCACTTGGAAATGTAGATTTTAGAATTTTATACCTTCGTTTTACTTTTCACGGAAGCAGTGTGACCAGACTGACTAATTAAAAAAAATGGTAGCGAGAAGATAAAAGATGCGGTGGGCAATGCGACCAGACTTGGGGTGAAAAAAGGCGCCTTTTTTAAACGCAAGAAAACCTGTTCCCGTTTTCGATTTCGCAAAAAATGGAGATTTCACAACATATAGTTTCTCGATTTCTTGTAAACCCAATGGCTCAGTTAAGCTTTAAATGATTTTTTTAAATTCAAATACTTGTTTGTTTGTACACTCACCAACAAAACTTCTTTCAAACCATCTAAACTACTGTCTTTCCGCTTGCTTGACCCCAGCTCTCCATTCAGAGCGTCAATTTCTTGCAGAAAAGTGTGATAAGCAGGCGATTTGGCCAACTCCTTCGTCGATGTCGCCCAGTTGTCATCTGAATAGAAGTTACAAGTTATCATTTCTTTCTTTAAATCGGTTTTAGGCATATAAGTATATATAAAAGAAAAACTTGAAAAACTCGAACATACCTATAGCTTTCAGTAGCAATAAACTGGGCAGTGTTTGCTTCTTATAGTTCATGCGCCACACTTTCAGGCAATCATCACCTCCGCTGCTAAGTAGACAGCTAATACAGCCTTCGATCTCATTGTTATGCTTGGAACTGGCGCTGATGTCGCGGAATAGGGTCAGGAAGATATTAGCATGCTTCACCGGACTGTTGATATAGTTTCCCTGAGAATATACAACATACTTAAGACGAGGCCATTCTCTAATCTTATAAGATATATCTTATGACTTACCAACAACAGCCTTGCACTTTTCTTCAGACTTTGCTGCAGCTCCTTGGGCAGATTAATGTACTGAGCATTAAGGGCATTGTACGTGGCAAAGAACTCCTGCTGGTTGAGCAACAGTGGATCAGTCACCTTCCTTGCCGCCTCCGCACTGAGCACCCGCTCCATGTACTCCACAACAAACTTGGTGTACTGCTTCAGCTCCAGATTGGGCAGCATTAGGTTCTGCCAGACCCGGACGCCCTCGTTTAGCGACTTAAAGCCGCCCTGGCCAATGGCCCACAGGATGCTTAGGCAGATGTTGCTCCTGTTCTGGTAGGAGTTTCGCAGCAGCGCAGTCTTGGCCAGATTCCTGGAGCAAATGGTAGGCCAGTTCTGGCCAATCAATTGCAGAACCAGCTTGTAGCCGGCCACCGTTTGGTTGTTATTCAAATCCGTGGCCATGCTGTCCAGCAGGGAGTAGAAGAAGTACTCCAGATTCTGCTCGCCCACGCTGCCCAGGAACTCCACAACCACATTCTTGAGGTCGCCGCTGGCCAGATTGCTGGGATACTGAGCCGAGCGGCCCGAGAAGATGGGATCGCAGTCGTAGGCCAAGGCGCCATTGAAATACAGAGCAATCTGGGGGAAGAATTTTACTTAAAGATCGGGGTTAATGTGGATAACTCGCTAAAGAACCTACATGACTCAGCCAGCGCAGCTCGGAACCGGGACAACTAAGTTTCACCTGCTCCACTTGGGCAGCAAAGTCATCCGGCGTTATTTGCTTGAGAGCCTGCTCCAGAGTTTTCGGTTTCGCAGAAGTCGTCGACGTGGCTTTCTTCGCTACTGCCACTGCTGCTGATGCGCTTTTCGCGGCATTCTTCTTTGCCGGCGACTTATTATTTTTCGACGAGGATGAGGCACTTGAGCTGGATTTCGCAGGCGAATGCGACTTATTGTTGTTGTTTTTATTGCTGCTTGAGGCAAACAAGTTGCGATAGCGGTGAGTGGTGGGCACTGGGGTGAGAGAAGGGGGGCTTGGATTAGTTATAATCGGATCAGTGGTGCAGCATGCAGCGCACAAACAACTTTTTCTTACAAAGCTCCTCCAATTTCGGAAGTTGGGCTGCAATACGCTTCTGTTCCGTATGGGCAACCACCTTCTTGTCCAGATTCTTCTGTTTGCGCGACTTGGTGACCACCGCCCATTGTTCCGACATATTCCGTGCAGTCTTGGTTGTTAGTTGAAGCGAAAATAAATTAAATTAAATTAGCGGAAATGCAGGCGGCCGGCGGAATAAAAAGCAACAAGCGTATTTATCGGCGAGAAAGTGAGACCAAGTTTATGCGGCTAACAAATCACTAAATAAAACCAACAATCAGGGCTACGAATACATTATTGTACGCCTGACATTTTTCACAGATTTCAATATTTTTTGCCCAGGAAAACTAGACCGAAATCGATGGGCTCTCGTTTGACTCCTTTTAAAAACCAGAAAATTCTGAAAAACGTGAAAAATTACCCCAATTTTCTTTCCCGCCGAAATGATGCTACCTGAGGCGTTTTGGTCTTATCAATGGAAAAATCAACGGTCACACTGTCGCCGACCAAAACAAAACAAATATTTATGTTTAATATTTAGAAATAAAAGTTAATCTTAAAATAAAGAACAAATAATGGCTGCCTCGCGTTCTCGGCGCAACAATGCCGGAAACAAGATAGCCTCATTATTAGACGAAGAAGAAGACGACTTCTACAAAACCTCCTATGGAGGGTTTCAGGACGAGGAAGAGGACAAGGAATACGAGTGAGTTTTGTGCCGGTGGACGTAATTTAATTGATACAACCATGTAAAACCTATCCCCCCAGGCAGAAAGATGAGGAGGAGGATGTGGTGGACTCGGACTTCAGTATCGATGAGCAGGATGAGCCCGTTTCCGACCAGGAAGAGGCGCCCGACAAGAAGCGAAAGCGCGGCGGCGTAAATACCAAGGCCTACAAGGTGCGTGACTCCTGGATAATATGTTCGGACAATATGCTTACTCACATTATCCGTAGGAAACCAAACCGGCGGCCAAGAAGGAGACCAAGGCCGTGCCGGCTTTGCACAAGAAACGCGGCGGTGGCGGCGTTTCCAAGCGGCGGGTGCGTCCCCGTTTCACGGTTATTGACTCCGGTCGCAAATCCATACGCACCTCGACGGCCATTAAGACGCAGGCCACGAAAATCCGCCTCAAGGAGCTGGATGATGCCCGCAAGCGGAAGAAGAAGAAGGTGCGTGTGGAGGACTACATGCCCACGCAGGAGGAGCTCCTGGAGGAGGCCAAAATAACGGAAGAGGAGAATATTAAATCTCTGGGTAGGTATCTACACCCAAGTCACCTGATAACCATTCACCACCACATCCACTTGCAGAGAAATTTCAGAAAATGGAACTGGAAAAGAAGAAAACGCGACCCACCAAGCGCACCTTCACAGGGCCAACGATACGCTACCACTCTCTGACCATGCCTGCCCTGCGGAAGCCCACGCGTGGCAGCATCCTGCCAGGAGGCGATTCAAAAGATCTTGCCGGCAAGTGCGAGCGCACATTCGTGACGATGGAGAACGATTTCAACGACAAGGTGTTCCAGAGCATCTTTCGACCCAAGCCGCTGCCGAAAGCCAGCAATGGCATATGTCCAATCACCCGACTGCCGGCTCGTTACTTCGATCCCGTCACCCAGCAGCCGTACTATAGCATCCAAGCCTTTAAGATCCTGCGCGAGGCCTACTACATGCAGCTAGAGCAGCAGGGCAGTGGCAGCAACAATAGTGAACAGCCTGAGTTGACCAAGTGGTTGGAGTGGCGCAAGCTTGTCAAGGAGAATCGCGTCAAAGCGGCGGCAGGAGCTGCCAACAAAAATGGAGATAACTAACCACTGCTAAACTCTAAATTAGTTTTTAAGGTAATATAAATCGAATAAAATAAGCTCTACCTAATGGAAAGGGAATATATTTTAAATTATTATCAGGGGAGACTTCTATTTGCATTTGTTTAGAAGCTAAAGTAAAAAAATACGTCGTAATAACAATGGGAAGCTAAAATCAAATACAAAACAAGCTGCGAAATGATAATTTTGAATTAAGCAGACCAATGCCAAGGTTCGCCTTTTACAGACTTCCAAAAAAATTCCCTTTGGTCGCATGGCATACATAGTATATGGGTATTTCCCGAAACGTAATCTTTTGGAAATGTTATTTATAATCTAGCCGCAGTCTTTTTTCCATGGGGACTGCGTAATACTATGTATGTGATAGGAGTACACACAGGTATTAGCAGCATCCGGATTATTGACTCTGCTGGAATATGATGATAATAGCGTTTACTTTGTAAAAGTTTAGATTTTTGTTAGCTCAACTACTTACTGTGTTTAAATTAAAGTATTTGCTATAAGCAAAGTTGTAGCTTTTCAATTTTATTATATCCCAGGTTTAAAAGAGCATTTGAAAATCGGAATCTACATTCCATGAGTTCATATATATAGTTTTCATTTCCGTTAAATAGTCAGGATGATAATCTTCATGACCTCTACCCATTAAGTAATTCTAAAACAGAGGAAATGCGGCTGTTTTGACTCGTGATATATACTAAATAATTTATTATTAAAGTATTTGCATCACTCCCGCACTTAAAAAATAAGATTATATTCTTTTAATTTGAATAGTTTCTGGCACAGTAAAGGTAATGCCACTTTAATTTAAAAAATATATACAAAGTCAATTTATTATAAAAAGAACATAAAGATCTTGGTAAAAATAAAAACCAATCTTGACTTAACAAATGTTTTTAAACATAGCCCATGTCTGTCATCAATATCCCTTTGCTAATCCACCTAAACATTCAGTGTAGTTTATTTTAAACCCATAAATTATTTATTTTAATATGTTTAGGGATTTATATCTGCAAAGAGATTTCAATATTCTATAAGGTTTTATAAAAAATCTTCAAAGTATTAAAAACCTACAGGGAATCATTGTAGCAGACCAGATCGCCGCTTTCTGCTTTCCATATAGTGTTTTTTTTTTCTTATCAAAAAAACGCCCCACGCGCTGTCTATTTAATTTGTCTTGATGGACGACAAGGTACATATTTTCATTCTCAACAATTTAGTCAGGCCCGTGAGCTCAAATCAAACGAACGTTTTGCGTCATAATGAAGCACTTGACTGCGTTTGGCATCCTGCTGGCACTGGGAGTCGTCGTCCTGGCGGACAGTGACAGCGATAGCGACAGTAGCAGCGGAGAGCATAAGAACAAGGACAAGCACACGGTCACGGAGCACAAGTACAATTATCCTGCCTATCCCTATCCCGCCTATGGCTACAGCCCATATGCATATAACCCATACAATCAGCTGATGCCGCCGCAGTATCCCAACCAGCCACCACCGTACGGATATGCCCCATATCCTTACAATCCGTACATGCAGGCGCCGCCTCCGCCTCCACAGCAGATGTATCCATCTGCGCCGATGTATCCATCTCTGCCCGGTGGATATCCACCACCACCGCAGCAGCAGCAGCAGCCGCAGCAGGGAGCTGGCCAGAATCCCAACTGGAACCCGAACTCTTCTCCAAATCAGCAGCCGCAACAGCCGCCACAACAACAACCGGCGGCCGGACCTGGACTACCCACTCCCTATCCCCAGCAAGGAGGCTCCAGCGTGATCAATCACTCCCTTAAGGTCAACAAGGAATACAATGAGGATGGACACCACAGCTCGCCCTAGATGACGCAATTGTTTCGTGTTCTTAATATATAATTTAGAAACTGATAAAACAAGCTATTTTATTTACTTTTTAAAAGTATGTTTGATTTGAGAAAAATCATTTAAAAAACATTTAAAAATTTCTTTTGTAGCTAAAGTCAACAAACAAACACTAGTTTCTTGCTTCCCCGAAAGGCAGTCATTTTTGGAATGTTCGATGGCGCCTTGGGGGGAAGCATCTATCTATCACACGAACTTATTTCTATGAGGCACTTGGCTGCGGCGGCTGCTCCACCACCGTTCCGTGGTGGTACAAGTGAACGTGGTAGGCATAGCTATTCAGGCACTTCTGGATACTAAGGACAAAGGGCTCGAACGGATGCCAGATGAAGGCGCATAGTTCACGCGGTGCCATCGATGTGGTCTGCCTACGCGACCTGGCGTACAGCCGGAACTTGACAGTCTTTGTTGCCTGATCCTTGAAGACAATGGGCTCGGTCGAGCAGGGGTTGGGTCGTTCCAGTGGTGACATGAAGCGATCGTCGTAGCTGAAGTCACTGTACTTGAGATATGGCGACGGCGACAGGCACTGGGAGCTGACAGGAACGCCCGGATTGAAGCGCAATGCCGCATGACGGACAAAGGGGACCGTGGCATTGGCATCCACGAAGTTCTGCTTTAGGAAGAAGTGCAGCGGCAGGGACGGCGCATCGCCAGTTTGCAGGGATCGCACATTGCTCATCTCATCGTAGAAGAGCAATATTATTTGTAGCAAATCGACAGAGGAATCCGGATAGACGCCCACCACCTCCTCCTCGGCTATGGTGTAGAATACATATAGGCGGCGTGGTGTGGGCGGAGGTATGGGCAACACCTCGCTCTCCTTGGGCCGCTCTTCGTAGCGCAGCAAAAGCAGGTCCCTGTTTATCAACTGCATCCTTTCCATGATCATGTGCTCGACCTTGGTGTGAAAATGATTTATAAGTATTAAGTTTATTGCCGAGTTATACCAAAGACACTAGAAGTACTAAAAGACGCCGAACGCACACGCATTTTTCGCTTGCAAATCAAATGTATGGTCGTTACTCATCTTAGTACTTCTAGTGTCTTTGGTTATACTATCGCTACACTACTCCCACTTACGAACTCAAAGTTTTTGTAGAACTCCTGCAGCTTTTCCTTGGCATCGTCGCTCCCTGGGTCGATTTGGCGATACAGAAAGCTCAGCACACGCTGTTTTATATGCGTAATTGGCAGAACTGTAGTCGCATCCAGATTATCAAGATCCATGGATGCTCTCTCGATGAAGTCCCGCGGCCGCGGGCCAATAGTTTCTATTGCAAAGAGCTTACCAGCCGACATATCGTAGACGTAAATGCATTGGTGGAGTCGCGACATGATCGCAACCTTGGATCCAAACACCGAGATGCCGTGATTGTGCGAAACAACAATCGAGTCCTGGGGCAGAAAGAGTCTGTCGCTGACCTTACCTTCTTCCAGGTTCACCACAAAGAACACATACGAGAAGGCGTCCAGTTTGTCGAAGAGATCCGGATAGCGGACATAATCCTCGGTGGGCAGTGCACTCCGCAGCACGGACATGGCCGCCAGCAGGACATACTTGCCGTTCTCCAGAAATACGCTGAACTCACGGTGCAGATAGTAGCGACCACAGAGACCCTGGCACAGGCGCAGGCCCTTCGCCGCCTTGGTGTCGAACAGGCGCTCGAAGATTGTGCTGCTTAGGACGTTGCTCTGATCGCTCTTGAAGCACTCCCTGGTGCCCACATCTGCCTCCCGGATCAGTTCGCCCACCGCCGCCGAACTGAAGCCCCTGTAGGGGTAGATGTGCAGGCTGCGCTGATCATGGGAGAAGGCCAGCAGCTTGGTGCCGTCTGGGGTGAACTTGCGCAGATAGACAGGCGGTATGGCCACGGAGTCAATGGTCAGGCACGGCGTGATGGACTTGTAGAAGCGGCGCTCATATGCCAAGCGGGGGATCCTGTTCAGCTGGCTGCCGGCACTGGTGTAGCCGGATTCCCGGTTCTGCAACAGGTGGACGATGTTCTGCGATTCTAGGCGCCGGTTGTAGGCCATGGCAACCAAACATGGAGCGCCCTTTAGGTAAATAGGAAACCAGGCGACTTAAAACTATTATATTAGACTTTTACATTAAACTATTGACTGTATTAAACGGTATTGTCAAAATTACAAACAACAAAATGTGATGTTTTTATGTACGTCAAGTTGGCGTCGGTGATTTGGCATGGAACTTTGGGAAATGGAACATGGAACGGTTGTTATTATTTGTATACCCTTGCAGAGGGTATTATAATTTTGCCATTATGTTTGCAACGCAGTGAAGGAGTCATCTGCGATCCCATAAAGTATATATATTCCTGATCACCAGCCGAGTCGATCTAGCCATGTCTGTCTGTCCGTCCGTCTGTCCGTTTCTACGCAAACTAGTCTCTCAGTTTTAAAACTTTTTGAATGAAACTTTGGATATAGTCTTCTATATACTCTCACTGCTATATATGTCGGAACGGGCCGAATCGGACGACTATATCATATAGCTGCCAATAAAAACGATATGGACAAATGTGCATATTTTCGCTATTTTTCAAGATATTATTTATGCTTTTATAAAGATCGAATAAAGAACATTTGGTGTGAATTTCATAAGCAACTTTTAAGCATTATCGCTTAAATTAAGTAATTTTGCTTAAAATCTGAAATTTTAAGGCAATTTTGCTTAAGATCAACAATTTATAAGCAATTTTGCTTAAATGAAACAAATTTTCTAGGCATGACATTGCTTGTATTAAGCAATTTTTCTTAAAATAAGCAATATCACCTCAAACTAATTACGATTCTTTTGTTTCATTATTAGAAGTAACAATTGATTTATATAATGTTTTTCTATATTAGCCTAATAAATATGTTTATGGTATATTAAATATTTAGAAAGACAAACACAATCTCTTAAGATTTTCCACACACTTAAACATTTCAAGGTAATTTCTTTAATAAATGGCGAATAGTCGTGGTTAATATCAAGATTTAAAAGTCAACACTTTGCGGTTTTCGAATATTTTCGTAATTTTATGTTACCATTGTATTATTTCACTTTATTTAGTGTCGAAATGTGTTCTCAGACATACATATACAAATACACATCTGAAATAAGATTACTTTCCATTCCAAAACCTGGCCAAGCGGGGCTAACTTAAATTAGACGTTGTATCCCACGATGTGGCGCTTGCCGATGCACTCGCCGATGTAGAACCAGAAGATAACCTCGGCGGTCACCAGGGTGTTAAGCCAGGCCTCGCGAACGGTGAGGTTCTTGTAGGCGCCAGTGCGGGCTCCCTTGACAATGTTGCCCAGGCCCTGGCGGATGGCCGGAATATCAGCGGGCGTCGGGGGCGTAAGCTCCACCTTGGCGTACTTCAGGAACACATCCAGCTGAGGCCTTGCCTGGGTAAGCAGCCCTGCGGAATAAGGTTATTACATAATTTTGTGATGTGTAGTCCCGGCGGAGGAGCGGAAAATCCTTGGCTTTCAGATGGCGCAACTTACTGTTTACAAGTCCTGATCCCTTGGTAGCCAAACTCGCCATTTTTTCGATTGGGTTTTCTGTAGTAGGCGTTGGGAATTATACAAGAGGAAAAATTGGCGAAATGCGTGAAAACCTACCTTAAGTGTGACCGTGTCGATAACGATAAGAAAATACTTCATAATACATTTATATACCGCAAAAAGTGGCACATAAACTGTTATACGAGCCCGGTATATACTGACCGGTTCAAGACTGTTTCTTGTTCGATTAAATTTTTTATTTACTATATTAATTAATTAATTTGACGAAAATATCTTCCATTATATATTACAATTCATAATTAATACTGTACTTATTGAGATGCAAAATGGGTTTTAATGAACTGCTTCCTATTGTTGTCTTCCCCGGATTTCGGTGCGTTACTCATGGCATTGAAGAACGTCGATTTATAAGGTGAAACATGCAGCTCCGTGTCTGAGGAGGATTAGAGATTTAAAAAAAACGAAGGATTTTTAAAATAACGTACCTACCTATGCTGGGATCTGCCCACTCCATTGCCATGTTGTGCAAAATAGACAAAGCTGTGATAGTTTGCTTGGCCGATGCATGAGATCCCAATATTTCGGTGCCCAGGATACTAAATCGACTCATCAACAGGCTTAGGCACTTCCTGGCCGATGCATATGTGACCGAGTGGGCGTGGTTGTAGAGTTCTTCGGATTGATTCCTCGGAAAGCGAACTGTCGTGTAGAGGGAGGAAGAACAACGAACTATTTCGCTGCCCAGCAGAATTCGACCACGAAACTCGTTCTGTTCGAACCGATCCTTGATCTTGGACAAAGCGAACATCTCTGCGTCTGAGGGCATTGAGTGTTCGTCAATCAGTCGTATATCCAGGTCCCTTATCTTATGGGCGGCATCGCAGACAATTTGCAAATGCAGCTCCTCGTTCGATTGAGTTGAATGCGTTAATTCCTCATCAGGATCTTCATCAGTGGCCTGAGAGCCAGAGTTTTCCGGTTGAAACCGAACCGTGGTCTGCAATAATGCGCCAATAACCTGCGGCATATTCGCAATGGCCTGGAACGAGCACATTATTCGCTCTTTTTCCGAAAGTGTAGCCGGCATTCTAATATATCGCGATGCTTTTGACGCTAAAACTGAAGCAACACGACGAGTGATTTTTGCCAAAGTCCGTAAACTAACGCCATGTGCCATTGCCGTTAATTTCGGGTGCTGAAGTTAATAAAGAACAAAAATTGAGCTTATCAACGGACAATTTCAAACAGGAGTGACTTTTCCCGCCCTTGTTATACACACATACATACTCCAGCATCGCCCTTTGGGAAAATTTGCTTACCTCGGTTCCTCCCCACAGTCGGATGGCCGATAATATTTGCAAATCGATTGGAACTTGCTCCCTTTTCAGCGGTTCATAATATTCAATTTCTAGATCGTCTCGCACTATTTCTATAATTCGGCGCAAATTTTCCTTGGTGTAGCGATACTTAATGCGAAACTGGTTTTCATTCAGATCAATCAGTGGATTGAATCGGGTATGCTTCCTCTTCAGGGGTATTAACTTTCGCTGACCATGTTTCTTGGGATCAAGAAATCCTTGAAAGTCCCTAAAATATTCAAAGTCTTTTAGGCAGCGGTCAAATACTTGTATATCTTCCATTTTCACTTTTGTTTATTCTGAATTGGTGTGGCAGTAGAGCAAATATGTGAAAAATACCAAAATATAAAACATTCCTAAAAGCCTAACGACGAGACTACCTTATACTTATTGTTCCATAATAGCTTCTATTCATTTTCCTTGCTGATTGGTTCTGTAAAAGGGAAAAGCTTAGTAAAAGTTCTGAATGGTTCTGAAAATAGGAAAATTGTTTAAAATTGTGCTTTTTTGTGCTTTCAAACGTGCAGAGTTGCTTGTGAAAACATTCGATGGTGGTCACGATCGATGTTATCGATGGTCCAATCGATCTTTCTGCACCTCTAAGCTTGATCCCGAACCCGCCATTTTGATAGTGTTTCCGCAAGCGTCAGTGAGGAATAAGTGATTTAAAAAAGAATGGCTGAAGATCAAAACCGTGGACGCAGGCGTCCATACGATGATGATGCCCCGTCCACTTCTCGCAGAAGTCCTGATCTGGAACCAGTAAGTACTAATATCATTAAGATTAGTGCGACAAAACATAACGGATGGCTTTTGCGAAATATATAACATATTTCACAAAAGCCATCTTCCAAGAATTTCCGTTATGTCGCACTAATACACTCAAATACAAACGCGCTTATATACGAAAACGCATTGACGCGCATTTTTTTTCAGACACTTGAGATCATGTCATACTCAAATAAGCTGATCTTTTGAGAACTCTATTCGTTCAGTTATTTGCTTGTTATTTCTTTTTACCCCATGTCTCTGAAAATGTTTCAAGTCCTTCACAAAGCTGAGAATACTTTACTAACATAAATGCTTGAGACAGACACTTGCAGTTCCATCAAATAAACAAACTTCGTATGTCTCGATGTGTGTGTGTATGTACATATGTATGTACGTGTATGTGTATGTATGTATATTTTTCTTTCGTTCGACGCTACAATCCATAGAAGATCAAACAAAGTCGTGTATTATGTGGACATAAATGCCTGCATAAACAGATCCAATTTCTACTGCGCAAGCAATTTTTTTATGGGGTAAATCCATACATCCAATAGCTTTGCTCAGAGTTCCTCATAGCAGAAATAAAGTTAATTTGTTGCACGGATATAGGGCTGCCGGCGAAATGACTGTTTGATTATTAATTGTTAAAGTTATAAAACCCTTTTACTAGCTTCCATTTGAAACGGTAAACATACAGTTTGGGCACATGACTGAACTACATACATATGTACATACATACATACATATATATAACGGTAGTTTCATCAGCTTTGGTAAGTTGAGCATTAGAAAGAGATAGCAAGATATCAACAACGAATAAGCAGCAGATTACGCAACAAGCCGTGTCACATCGGGACACGTTGGGCACTGGCTTGTTCGTTTTGTAAGCAAAGCTAACTTCAGGCGGAGCTGAAACTGATATACCCTTGCAGATAATTTTCTACAAGATATAGTTGAAGAAGATTAGTGAAGTTTCATATTCACAACTAACATAATACCTTAAGCAGAATAAAACATTTTCAATGAAAAATTACTGAAATTTTTCAACCTTTTTTTCACTTTTAATTGTTTATAACTTTTTTAAATAATAATGAATATTTTCGCTTCTGCTTGAGGCCATAGTCAGACATCTAAAGAGTAAAATGCCGTTTGGTTCATATCGATAAGTGCAATAGTTTTGAAATAAGAGTGTCATCCATGCAAAAAATCGTGGTTCAGCAATATGTATATGACAAAAAAATTTAGATTTTTTCAAAATTGTTCAGAGTAAACTGGCCTTAAGGCAGTGCATATACCAACACACATAAAAAAGAAATACACCCACACATGTAACCACTTTAATTTACTGTTTCAATATATATTGTATATACACTGCGAGAATAAAAATATTTCTTTATGTGAATGAAACTTCGGGCGGAGCCAATTTCTCCCGAACAAAGCATCCTGTATGAGCAGAAATCGAGCGCATTAATGCTTAATTTGATCAGAAACAAAAAGTATAACATAGTCTTCGTCGGCAATAGGTAGTCCGCTAACTATCCCAATAAGTGCGATATAGAGGGTTTAACATAGTAAGTATTAGTAAGACGAGAATAAAGTTTATTGATTTACCATTAGAACAGTATTGGGCAAAAAAAAATAACAGAAAAACGGCATAGATTTCTCACATTTACTCAACCATTAAACCCCGATTTCTTGCAGAGTTCCAAAATATTTAAAGGGCCATCGGGTGATGGACGTGCCGGTGCTTCGAGATCTGATTCGCACGCAGGTCCCAGGACTCCATCAGATGGAGGAGAAGGAGCTTCTTCCCGACAAGGAAGACGAGAGGGGGAAATCGGAGAAGAACGACGACCCCGAGGCGATCGCTTTGATTTTGTACAGACTCGCCCGGCTGACATTGTATCTAAGAAGGGAACAGATGGACAGCCCATAACTCTGCAAACGAACTTTTTTCGACTGAAAACCAAGCCGGAATGGCGTATCGTGCACTACCATGTGCAGTTCGAGCCGAGCATTGAGAACCCACGCGTCCGAATGGGAATACTTTCGAATCACGCCAATGTCTTGGGGTCAGGCTATCTGTTCGACGGGCTGCAAATGTTCACAACCCGGAAATATGAGCAGGCAGTAACAGTGCTGCGTGGAAGGTCGAAACTTGATATCGAATACACAATAACGGTCAAGTTTGTCGGATTTATATCGACCGTCGAGCCACGCTTTTTGCAGGTTCTCAACTTAATTTTGCGCCGATCTATGAAGGGTCTGAAACTGGAATTAGTTGGACGCAATCTCTTTGATCCCCATGCAAAGGTAAGCAGAATTAATGTATTTTTTTTGCTATAATTAACTCTAAATACCGTTCCGTTAAAGATCCCAATCAGAGAATTCCAAATGGAACTATGGCCGGGTTATGAAACCTCGATCCGCCAGCACGAAAAAGATATCCTATTGTGCACTGAAATAACTCACAAAGTTATGCGCACGGAAACAGTCTATGACATACTGCGACGTTGCTCACAGAATCCGTCCCGTCACCAGGACGAATTCCGTATGAATGTCTTGAACATAATAGTTCTGACAGATTACAACAATAAAACTTACCGCATTAATGATGTGGACTTTGGGCAAACTCCAAGGTCAACATTCGATTGTAAGGGCAAAAGTGTCAGCTTTGTGGAGTACTATCTGAACGTGAGTCTTTTGCAATATTTGTTTAATTTGTGTTGATATTAATCAGAATTTTCTTTATAGAAATACAACATACGAATCCGGGACCATAATCAGCCTCTGCTGATTTCCAAAAATAGGGACAAGGCTCAAAAAGCCAATGCGGACGATATTGTGGTACTCATTCCCGAACTATGCCGAGTGACCGGGCTGACGGATAGCATGCGCTCCAATTTTCAGTAAGATCAAAAGCTGTAATTAGTTGTAATTCATCTAAGTAATTAATCTATCGTTTTAACAGACTAATGCGAGCCATGTCTGAGCATACTCGGATGAACCCCGACCGGCGAATTGATCGCTTGCGTCGGTTCAACCATCGCTTGCAAAACACCACCGAAAGTGTTAAAGTTTTGCGAGACTGGAACATGGATCTTGATCAAAATCTTACTGAGCTTAAGGGTCGCGTGATTTCAGCTCAGAGAATTGTTTTCCAAAGCGGAAAGTAAGTTGGGCGTAAGTAACTTGGTGAAGTTGTATTTTAATATTTGTATATTTGTGTATTTCCAGGACCAGTGCTGGTGATAATGCAGACTGGACAAGAGCTTTTCGGGACAATAGATTGCTTACCACTCCCAGCGACGGCCTTGATCGCTGGGTGGTCATTGCCCCCGAACGCAGTTCATACGATTTAAGAACTTTGATGGAAAGTTTGCTCAGGGCGGCAAATGGAATGGGCTTTCACATTCGAAATCCTCAAGAGTAAGAACAAACTTGCATATCAATCAATCACTTAGAACAAAGATACTAGAAGTACTAAGATGAGTAACGACCACACATTTGATTTGCAATATGCGAGCCAATTTTTAGTTTTTGGGTGAGCTCTCGCGCTGTCCTGCTCTTCCGCTCTCACAAAGTTGAGAGCATGGCATAACTATGGAAGCCTCGTCGAGAGAACTGCCCGCTTTTGAGGACTCTATTTGTGCTGTCGTTCGCTTGCTATCTCTTCCGCGTATGGCGTTCGGCGTCTTAGTACTTCTAGTGTCTTTGCTTAGAATCTTATTTAATTATTTATGTATTTTATTTACTTACAGATTTAAGATCTATGATGACCGCACTGCCAGCTATGTACGAGCTATGGATGACTGTGCTCACTTGGATCCCAAGCTTATATTGTGTCTTGTTCCGAATAACAATGCTGAAAGGTATATATATACTTCAAATGGAATACCAAAATTGATTTTTGTGTTCATTTCAGGTACACGGCGATTAAGAAGAGGGGATACGTGGACAGAGCCGTACCCACACAAGTTGTGACGGTCAAGTCTGCTAAGAACCGCGGCCTCATGAGCATTGCCACCAAGATAGCAATTCAATTGAACTGCAAGTTGGGCTATACTCCCTGGATGATTGAGTTGCCACTGTCCGGTTTGATGACCATCGGTTTTGATATTGCCAAGAGTACGCGTGACCGCAAAAAGGCTTACGGAGCCCTGGTGGCATCCATGGATCTTCAGCAGAACTCTACGTACTTCAGCACCGTTGCGGAGTGCAGTGCCTTTGATGTATTGGCCAATACCCTGTGGCCAATGATAGCCAAGGCGCTGCGACAGTATCAGCGGGAACATAACAAGCTACCGACCCGTATCCTTTTCTATCGAGACGGAGTTAGCTCTGGCTCGCTGAAGCAGCTTTTCGAGTACGAAGTTAAGGATATTGTGGAGAAGCTGGATGCCGAGTACAAGCGTGCCAATGCCGGACCCCCAAGCTTGGCCTACATAGTCGTCACCAGGTCGATGAATGTTCGCTTCTTCCAGAATGGCAGGCAGAATCCGCCGCCAGGAACGGTCGTCGATGACGTGGTAACTCTGCCCGAAAGATACGATTTCTATTTGGTCTCGCAGAAGGTGAACCAGGGCTCCGTGTCGCCGACCAGCTATAATGTGCTCTATAGCAACATTCGGCTAAGCCCCGATCAGATCCAGAAGCTAACCTATAAGATGTGCCATCTGTACTACAATTGGTCGGGCACCACCCGTGTGCCGGCTGTGTGCCAGTACGCCAAGAAGCTGGCCACCCTCGTCGGTACCAACTTGCACGCCATTCCCCAGAATGCGCTCGAAAAGAAGTTCTACTATCTATAGATAGATACCACAGGAGGACGGACTCTAGTGGGCAGTACCAGAAGTGTAGCTACCAGAAATGTAGCTTTTATAATTTCCTTAAATTTATTATTTTTCAAAGTTGGCTATCATTCATAAGCTGTGTTTGTTTTTATGGCCATTTTCTCACTTTTTTTTGTTTCTTTTTCAACTTCACTTGAGGACAACGAACATTAAGAAAAAAACAAAAGTACTATTTGTTTTTGAAATTTGGAGTATAATTACTTTATTATTTATATTATATATATATTTTACTTTATATAAAGAAATACACACATCCATGTACGCTCGTTTAACCACACATACACGGCTTCCTTACTTGGCTTTTTTGCACGTGAATTATGTTATTAATTACAGGCTTTAATTAGCTTTCACAAGGATAATACAAATTCATAGTAGAGATGGAGAGTATTCGAAGTTTTCGATGTTTTTATATCAGAAAATCGGTTTCAAATCGATTAAAATCGATGTTTCTCCACCTCTAATTCATAGCTTGTTGTTGATGGGTTTGTTGAGTATATTGAAATATGCTACGGAGTTCGTTTAATGTAAGCTATAATATATATTTACAAAATTCTAAAGTTTCGTTTTGGATAAATGTTTAATAGATATTATTAATCGTATCGATTGCAAGTTTTGGGGATAGGAGGATTTTTGAGTTCAGTGATAATATCGATTATTTATATAATTTAATATCCAAACACCGAGACTACTATGATACAGAAGCCCATCCATACAACTACTTGGAACTTTTCTTGGGCTTCAAATTCAAATGCGTTCACTATATGTAGCGATTACTGTAACGATAATTACTCGTTGGTGTGTCTATATATATATACAATTGTATTAATGTTTTGATTTTAGATATTAGATTAGGATTAGGTGTGTGTGTGTGTATATGGTATAAAGGGTGGTGGTGGTGTGGAAAAGCTTTGGTGCTTTTGTGTAATCCAATTGCATATACCACGCCTGCCTGGCTTAGACCATCGTATGGATTAATTCTCTTTGGAATTACTTTTTCTTTTTGTTTTTTAATATTATCTCCGGCTTGAGCGAGTTCATCAGGGATCAGGCCGATGTCTCGTTGGGCTCCATCCAGCCCTCGCTGTCGTCTTCGCTATCTGAATCCTCCGATTCGGATAGCTCAATTGCCACACGTCGGGCCAAAATGGAGGCCACATCCAATGGGGCCGCATTGCGTTCAAACTCCTTTTGCTCCGACTTTTCTACCTTTCGTAGTGTAATGCCTGTAACAAATTGAATTTAATTAATTTAAAATTTCGATACATAACAGCGATATAGAGCTTTCGTATCTGCTTTTTCCACTCTATATATTACTACTACCAAAGACACTAGAAGTACCAAGACGCCGAACGCCATACGATTTTTTTCACACGCATTTTTTGCTTTGGCTGTAGCAATGCAGCCTAATCCGTGTATATATATACACACACAGTCGTCGGCCGCCGCTGTATACGGTTGCTATGGAGACTGAGAGGGTGAGCGGCTATAGAGCGCGCTCTCCATGGCATAACCTACTATAGGTAGCCTCATCAGCTCCAATGAGGAAAGAGATAGCAAGCGAACGACAGCACTAATAGAGTCCTAAAAAAAAGGCCAGTTCTCTCGGCGAGGCTTCCATAGTTATGCCATGCTCTCAACTTTGTGAGAGCGGAAGAGGACAGCGCGAGAGCTCGCCCAAAAAAATGAAAAATTGGCTCGCATATTGCAAATCAAATGAATGGTCGTTTCTCATCTTAGTACTTCTAGTTTTTTTGCTACTACTGTACTGCCCTGCTTTCTACTTACCATCTCTGATGGCCTTCATCAAATCGTTGCGTGGGTCATGGAATGGAGGCAACATCTTCTTAGCCGCAACAATGTGTGACGGCGCACCATTTTGTTGGCCTGGCATTGGCATATCGCCATTGGCCAGGGATTTGGGCAGAATTTGGTGTGGCCGCATCGTGTGCTGCTGGTTGCCACTGCCCAGGCTCATGCCATCCTCTACCGGTGGCGGTGGTGGTGGCGGCGGGGGCGCCGCATTTGGCGGCGACATCTTGGGTGAGTGCTACAAAAAATTAGTAAGATTAAAACACAATATTCAACTGTGATAAAAAAACAGGAATCTTACCTGATCTGGCACTGGCGGCGGTGGTGGCAAGTCGCTAAGGGAATTCAATTGATTGCCGCCCGTCATTCCGATGCTATTAAATGTGTTGGTCAGCTGCGTCATAACCATTTCAGCATTCTGCATGCTATTCTGTGTCATCTGCGGAGATCCAGCTCCTCCCGACGCATTGACGCTGGCCCGGCCCAGCAGCTTGACCGCCATGTGGCCGCTATTGGCTCCGTTCATCACAGACATGGGCGAAATGACGTCCGGAACTGGCGGCGGCGGTGGCAAGGCATCCCGGCTGGTCGACATACTTCGTCCCCGGGTCGGTGTGTTGGCATTTGAGGCTGTGGGCGTACCGCCACCGCTGCCATTCGACGGCGGAGCCGGTGGCGGTTGCGAGGGTCGCGGCTTGTTGCGCGTTGGTGTGCCGCCAGGTCCGTAGATGGGCTCCGGTGACATGACGCCCTGGTGGCCGCCCGTTTGTCCATACAACGCATGCGACTGATACAGCCCAGCGTCATACATTTGCTGTTGATGCTGCTGCTGCATGTGCTGCATCTGTTGGCCACCATTGGGTCCGAAAGTGGCGGCATACTGATTGGCCATCTGGGGAGTGAGCTGCTCGTAGGTGCTGCCATCGATCTGCTCGGATGGGTAGGGGCGGTGCAATTCGATAGAGTTGGGACGAGGCTGTCGAGTTTCGTAGACTCCCATATCTAGAAAAGGGATTAAGTGATCGTTAGAGCCATTTAGTACTTGAACAAGAGCCACATTTTTACAGGACGACACACACATCTCATTTGAAATTAAAGACAAAAAACGCCAATTATTATTGTGTAATTACACTTGAACAAATTAAACACATGTAATTACAAGCAATTGCAGAGTTGTTCCTGTGCAGATGACCCTGGTTGGACTCCAATATATTAATTTTGATACTTGTATGTACACAGTATACCGATCATGGCTTTCTTTTTTCCATTTTTTTTTTTGCACAGAACAGGAACACAATTTAGAGAAACCATCAAGAGAACAAGATGTGGCGACAGAAAGAAAATTAGTAAAGCTGCAGAGAGTGTCAATGAACGATTGGAAAGACGGAGATACGGAAGGAAATTGACTGAACAACTACAACAGAACAGAAAGATAGGTGTTCTATCCTAAACAAAAACCAACTGCTCCAGATCAATCATCAATCGCGATTATACGGGTATGATACTGCATTAAAAACCTCATTAATTAGAGTTTTCATTAGAGGCTTGACAGCAACCATAGGATTTTACGTAAGTGCGAGCAAGACAATTATATGCCACTTCAATATAAATAACTGCTGGGATGATTGGACAAGGACTCTAGAAATGCATAATTATGTATTTTGAATTCAAATAATTTCAATTGTTTTCCATTAAAATACACAAGTGTGCTTTTAGACGCATTACAAAAAATCCGAATCAAACTACACATATAGTCGTCCCTTTCTATGTTCTAAAGAAGCCTCTAATTAATGAAAACTTTAATGCCGTATCATAAACGCATTATCAAATGAATTCACATACCAAGCGGGCACAATTTATATACATACATATATATAATTACGAATTGGTATATTGAATTCATTGAGCTTTCATCGCGATTTCGATTGATTCCGAGATTTGCATACATAGTTTACTCCACTATTCACAAAGTATGCAAATAAAAACAAAGGGGATTGATTGCTAGTTAAGGTAAGTAGTAGTAGTATTAGTAGTAGTAGGATAATAGCGTGTGATAGAACACTTATAGTCTCTTTACTGAGCTTGCTTTTTAGAGGTGGTGTGTGGATGTGGATGTCTAACCTGCAATCGCAACGGCGGTTTGCTTTGTGACATTACTGTTATTCTCCAAATGCGATAGCATATTATAAGGCTTTACTGTATCTGTAAATGAGATGATTATGCGTGGTTGTTCCAATACATAAAAAACAGAATTTAATATCGTTTCAAAAGTACAACGAAAAAATATTTTTAAAAATTAACAAACGACATGCAAGCAAAGTCCTAAGCGGTGAGAAAGAAGACGCGCGCGATTCGAAACATGAAGTTGGTGGAGATATTGACCACAATTAGAGGAACTAATACTGGGATAATACGATCAATTCGTAGGTAAAACGAAATAATACTCAATCGTAATGAGGCAAGATATTATAGCTCATAAATAAAAGTGATACAGCCCATGAATATAAGTAAAATAAACCTATCGCGCCTCGTTTTTTAAGGTTAGGTTTTTGTATGAATTTTCTCAGTTGAGTTTCTCTTTTTACGATAATAACTTAGGTAGAGCAATTCGACTCTAGTGACCATGTGGAGGATTCATATCTGATTGTTTTCGCTGAGTTTTCTCAGTTAAGCTTCTCTGGTTACGCTCTTTTAATAACAACTTACAAGGAAGAGATTCTATTGAGCGCTCGCGCATTGGAAGTGGAAAATTATCTCCAATTCTTTGCTTAACTTTTTTGATCTATCATAAAATTCAAAATTTAATCGCTTAAAGTCCTTGTAATCAACTTGAAATAATAAATCAAATCAAATGTCCTAACACCATTAATCCTCGACAGAAAACCACCTTTGGATTTTTTTATTCTCTGATCACTTTACTCCCCATAATATGAAATATGTGGGTGTTAATGCAGCAACTGCAAACTAGGCGAAATAAAACATATTAGTGATCATCCGCCTTCTGGGGTTTTCATTGGGCGAATCCAAAACTAGCGATAGCGAGCTTTTTTTTTTGTTTTTGGTGTGAACTACAAAAGGTAAATGCAATGGCTGAAACATCTGTATCGTGGGATGTCGGCCGGGCGGCGGCGCTGAATGAAAGCTACAAGGCCATCGTACCTACGTCCTGGACATTACCGACAACCTGGTGGTGGTGCAAATCGATGTCAGCCTCGCCCACAGTCTGTATTTTGACTAGCTGAACTACACGGGCAGACAGGACATAATTGATAATTAAACAGATTCCATTCGAATGCGCTAGACAAGTGCAAATATTCAGTGCGTGAAACGAACTTTCCAATATCAGCATCTGCGTCAGCCGCCGTCTATTACTTAATTTGCTGCGCACTGAGTACTTGGCTCTTGGAGCTCCTCCATCAATCCACAAGCCAATGGGCGAGTACTTACTTCCGTATCCGGCCTCCTCGTTGACCATGGAGTTGGGCGTGCGATAGATGACATTGTTGGGCATCAATGTCTCGCCATGCACCAGGGCTCGCTGTCGCTGCTGCTCGCGCGTATTGTGTGGCACCCTAATCTTCTGCTTCTGCTTCTTGTTGCCACGTCCGGCGGCTCCGCCAGCGCCTCCTTCCTGCCGCGGTCTGTTCAGCTTCTTGCCCTTGTCGTGCATCACCCGCTCGGTGTCCTTCAGCATCTCCTGGCGCCACAGCTCGAAGAAGTAGTTGGGATCCGTGTAGAATTTGAGTCCGTCCTTGCCATCGTCCCGATAGACATTGAGCTTGTCCAGCGGTGGCGGTTTGTCGCACTGTGCATATGTTTCCATCATGGGAGCCGGCATGGTGGCGCGCGAGAAGATCTGCTGGTCAAATATCTTGGCCGACTTGAAGGCCTTCTTACGCGTAATGTCCGTTAGCGGCACCTCCTCCACGGTGCTGTCCAGCTGGGTTACCTTGATGGCCAGCCGATCGATACGCGCCTGCAGTGAGTTGGCCCGATCACCAATGTTGCCCACATCGCGAGCCAGTTCACCAAACACATCCTCGGCATGCTTGGACAGCGACGATAGCTGGCGGATGATGTTCGTCAGTGTGGTATTGGTCACCGTCTCCAGCTCCACGGACTGCAGCTCATCCTGCTGATACACGGAGCGGGCCACATGTACGGGCTCAATCGATCGCTTCGGCAGTGGCATAATCGCGAGTAATTGATATTGTTACTGTCTCCAACTAAGCAGCACACTCCTCCCGGTAATTAGCGCGTCCTCATTGACTGGAATGGATGAAATATGCAATTAGTATTAGTATTTAATGGCTAGTACTTAAATGGTTAGCCTGGAGTAATTAACACTTCAAATTCTTTGTAGTATTTTGATTTTATGAGTGATTCACAAGCTCTTTTCTTGATATCATCTTCCCTTGAAGTTTATGATTCACAAGCTCCAATGTCAGGTCATGAACCTAATTGAATATATAAAAGGCAGAATAACAAAAGAAACTCTAGGCTGGGGCTTGGACTTTTAAGAACCTTTTTAAATATTTCTACACATCAAACAAAAGGTTTTACTAAATAGAAAATCCCTAATGATAGTTTGAAATGCATTACGTATACGTCTAGGACAAAAATATCAACAAACATATCGATGAGTATAATATAAACAAGCAAAATAATCTCATATTAATAAGCCGCCTTTGCTTATACACTCCTATTAGCACTATTCTCTGTTAAGTTACATGTTTTTCACTCGTGATTTCTGAGGGTCAAGATGTTTTATCGTTTGAGACGTCTTTGCCCGATTTGTTATTTCAATTATTTTGTGATATGCGCGGCTGGACCAGACCACACCCCACGGAAATGGGTATTCACACTATTTGGTGATAAGAGCGTTACGCCCAAAAATCACCCCCACAACATGATTACGACGACGCCTTCCCCGCTGGGATAATGGCAATAGAGCAGCGCGCCGACTTTATCCATTGGCTTCCGTTCCGACGCCAACGACTTTACGTGGTGGCACCTACTTTACGTAGCGGGGCCGCCTTTGCCTACACTACAGCAGCATATCTCCTGGCCTCCCACCAACCAACGCAAATTAGATATTCCGTCTGCCGCACACACACACACACTCACACTCACACATGCACCCACGTACGCGCACCCAAGTGTGTATGTGGCTTTTGGGGCGACTTTACGCGATTCTCGCACTTGAACATTTGTGTTAAATCGCAACAATACACATATTTGTGCAGGCACTTTCTATTCGCACTACTGCAGTCACAGACCTGACTTCGATTTAAAACACTCTCCCCTCCCACACACACCTCTCTCGGATAGCACACACGCACACAGCACACTCACCGCCCGTCACTCTTTTCGCTTCACGCCAGGCAACACAACAAAAAACATTAAGCAGCCACTTCCGTTTCGGCTGTTCGTTGGTAAATTTGATCCAATGAAAACACTAATTAGCCAATTTGGGTCTTGAAAAATGCAAATATTTGCTCGTTTTGTGGAAACTATGATTTCCACACCTTTGTTTTAGTGGTGGAATTGGAATGCTATCGATAGCGGTGAAGGGATTTCGGTAATCGATATTTTTCTGGTATATTTTTAGGGGCCGCTTCCATTGAAACGGTATTCTTGCTTTTAATATTTATTATATATATTTTGTATTATTTATATTTAGGAAAGGTAACGTGGCGGGTACTATTAGTGTTAATTAAAATTGAAGGTGGACTTATATGAAAATATAAATAATGTGAATACTGGCAGGGGGGCAAAGGGTCTATCGACTTATCGATAATTCAATAGACCCGCGTTAATCTGTTCCTAAATTAAAAGTAAATCTCTAATTGAGACCTTTTTGTGTTATTTTTTTTTAAATTTCTGTATAAGAGAATATTGTTTAAATTATTAAGCAACTCCTAAAAAAGTTCAAATAATACTCGATTTCAATCGATTCTTTTCATCAATTTTTGATTCTTTGCAGCATCGATTGAATTCCACCTCTAATAGCGGGGGTGCAAATAGGTTCCAATGCACATGTATCAATATAGTAGGCTGTGAAAAGTTTTAGTGAATGAATATACAAATTCCAGTAGAAACATTCGGCTGGAATATAATATACATACAACATTTATAGAAGCCAAAAAAAATCGCTGTAGTTAAAATTCTGCATTTGCCTTTAGTTATATATTGTAGGTAAGTCTCCGCGAACCACAGCCACAACCTTCACGCACACTTTAACCGAACGGAGGATGCCTCCGCCGCCTCCATTTCCGTCTCCTCTTCTAGTTTGCCTATCTATTTACTTGGCGCAATTTTCGTGCTGGAAATGTAATCACACCGTGTGCTGCTCTGAGGACAAGTGCCAGTGACCTAGTTATTTTGGGAGCTCTGCGCTTGAGACACGACACCAAGAAGCTACAAGAATAACAACAACAACACCACCGCCGCCGCCTCGAGCCTTAATCCTCTTTCCGGAGCGAGCACTGTGCACAACCCCACACACACAAAGTAAAGGTCACAAACCGCGCGAGGCAAGTAAGTTTTTGTACATTTGACCTGGTTTACGGAGTGGCTGCCCTGCGGCGGGGGGGTGTTTACATGCACTACTATATGAATATGTACATACATGTTCACCGTTAGGGGGCAGGGGCCACATGTGACCTCTGTCTCTCTCTGTATATTCACCAGAAGCAGCAATTAATCTGCATCCGCAATCTCTCCATCCTCTCCATTCCATCCATTTCGAACGATTCATTCAAATAATTGTAGGACTTTTTTGTGGTGGGTGTTAACCGCGTGAATCGAGCTTAGTGTGCCCCCATACACATGTGTGTGTGTGTGTGAGACCAGGACTGGACATGCGTAACAACAGTGGCTACAGCCTGGCCAGCAACAGTCTGAACAACAACAACAACAACAACATCAACAGCGGCGGCAGCGGCAGCAGCAGCAGCAGCAGCAGTGCCCCCCAACAGAGCCCAGGAGCTGGACCTGGCGCCCGCTGCTACACCAATGTGGACAATACAACGCTATACTACTGCAATTACGAAAACTGTAACCTGATCGCCCCCGTGGCCCCCTGGAGCCGTAACCAGAGTCAAAACCAAAATCAAAACCATCCGCACAGCCAGCCGTCAAAGCGAATTCCCACCAAGCAAGCCAACAGCAGATTGCACTACCAACAGTCGGCGGCCAATTCGGCGCCAGACTCATCCCTCTACGCTGATGCCTTTGGCCAGCCATCGCTGATTAACCAGCGGATGATAGCTGGCAACAATAAGAGCTGCGAGTATGTCTACCATAAGGATCAACGGCGATCGGAAGAGCAGTACAAACTGCTGCGTCCCTATGTCGCTGCCGACGAGGAGCAGCACCGCCAATCCATCGTTTACTTCGATCCGGAGCTTAAGAAACGGAAAGCCCGCTTGTCCGAGTATCCGGACAATAGTACCGAGCGGTATCGTGTCCTGAATTGCCGCTCTCCAGAGCCAACATGGGATGCCATACTGTAATTTTGCAATTGCATTTATTGTTACTTGTTGTCCTGCTTGTTGAAAAAAAACTACATACAGTATATACTACAACCTCCAGAACACACGCACACACACACACTCCACGTATTTTGTTGTTGATGTTGTGTTTGAAACAACCTACCGATAGAAACCACACGAAACTCTAGTTGCGAGTACATAACTACCTACTACTATATAATACCAAAGGCACTAAAAGTACTAAGACGCCGAACGCCATACGATTGTTTTGCACACGCACTCCTCACTTAGGCTGTAGCAATGCAGCCTAACACACACACACACACAGTCGTCGACCGTCGCTGTATACGGTTGCCATGGAGACTGAGAGAGTGAGCGACTATAGAGCGCGCTCTCCATGGCATAA